>QJOA01000267.1:19374-81778 GCA_004155915.1 Monosporascus sp. CRB-9-2 | reverse complement strand
GAGATCTAGCCGGTGACTGGGAGTTCAGTCTTGTGCTGTTCCGATCTAGATTGAGATTGTCAAGTTTCTAGTCCAGAAAGGGGCAGAGATAAACATGCCGCTTCAGACTGGGGATTACGGTAGCGCCCTTGCAACAGCAGCAGCAGCAGGTTATAAAGGGACTGAGATTGTCAAGTTTCTGGTCCAGAAAGGGGCAGAGATAAACATGCCGCTTCAGACTGGGCATTACGGTAGCGCCCTTGCTGCAGCAGCAGCAGCAGCAGCATTATGTAAGTATTGAGACTGTCGAGTTTTTAGTCCAGAAAGGGGCAGAGATAAACATGCCGCTTCAGACTGGGGATTACGGTAGCGCCCTTGCAACAGCAGCAGCAGATTATGGAGGTATTAAGACTGTCAGGTTTCTGGTCCAGAAAGGGGCAGAGTTAAATATGCCGCTTCAGGCTGGGAAATATGGCAGCGCCCTCGCAGCAGCAACAGTTAAGGGACTGACTGAAACTGTTAAGTTCTTAGTTCAAGAAAGCGGGGCAGATGCGAACATGCAGCTCCAGGTGGGGTTATTTGGCAGTGCTTTAGCAGCTGCTGCCTATTGGGGTTGGAAGGGATGCGCTGAGATTTTGATAGACGGCGGAGCAAAGGTGAACCTTAGGCTAAAGAACGGACGTTTTGGTACTGCTCTACAGGCTTCAAGGGAGGATGTGTCTCGAGAGGATGTGTCTCGAGAGGATGTGTCTCGAGAGGATGTGTCTCGAGAGGATGTGTCTCGAGAGGATGTGTCTCGAGAGGATGTGTCTCGAGAGGATCGAGAGGATCGAGAGCAGCTATGGTGGCATCGGAGGGATGAGGAGACACTAAAACGAGACAAAGCCGAAGTGGCAGAAATGTTCCAGCGTTGCGGCGCAATAAATGAGGATTAGTTCACAGGTAAAGAAAACCTAGCAACGCCTGCAAGCATGATGTCGCTATTGAAAGCCCCATCATCGCTTCGTCGTCCAGCCCTGCCTCGCAGGTGACTGTACAATATCTTGTTGCCTGTCGTAACACTCTTCCCGTAGCCTAGTCTTTAAAACCCTGCATTTCGACGTTACATGTCTGGAAATCAGATATCGATATCCGTAAGAAGTACCGACAGACCCATATTAAACTCTAATACATAGAGTACTAACGCACATACAGATTATCGTCTCCAAGGACGCTGCTAAGATAGGATTTAAGTAGGTTTTCGAGGCACGTGACGGAGAATGGACTAGACCGAGCCCGAGAAAAGCGGCAGTAGCGCTAGGCCCGATTTGGCCGCCCAAAAATGGGTGCCGTAAACACTCTGGAACCAGCACTAACCACCTGCGGGCACCTACCACGTACCATTCGCAATCGTGCTCTCAGGGAAACTTCAAGATGACTACCGCCCATAGACCTACCTTTGATCCAGTAAGCTACACAACACAAACGGGTGCACCCATGGCTGTATACTAATTGTCTGCCAGGCGCGTGGAAAGGAAGCCCTTCGCGGCCCTGCCTATCACCAACGACTCCTCCCGGCACACACGCAGCTGAAGTTCCGCCAGCCGGGCCAGGGCGGAGCTGCCGACGAGGGTTTCCGCGACCTACGAGCCGAACTCCTCGCAGCAGAAGCTGCCCACTTCGCGAAGAAAAACGGCGGTGCCCTTCCCGATGCCGCCAACGAGTCCGAGACCGCTGCCACCAGCGGCAACGTGAAGCGGCCCCTGGAGTTGACGTCGCAGGCGGACGGAGAAGAAGACCCCGAGGTGAAGAGACGGCGCATATTAGAGGAGACAAGAGATATAGACGCCGACTCGGAGGGCGACTCGGACGAGGGTAGCAGCGATGACGATAGTGAAGACGACGACGACGATGAGGAGGCGGAGCTGCAGCGCGAGCTCGAGAAGATCAGGCGGGAGCGCGCCGAAAAACGTGCGAAAGAAGAGGCCGAGAAGGCTGCCAGGGAACAGGAGGAGCGGGAGCGCGATATTGCCCTGGGAAATCCGCTATTGAACCCCAAACAGAGCTTCAACATCAAGCGGAGGTATGCCACACTTAGCTCTACTTCATGAAGCTTGGCTCGCTAACCACAGGACTATAGATGGGACGATGATGTTGTTTTCAAGAACCAAGCTAGGGGAACAGAAAACAAGGGCAAGAGCAAGGAATTCATCAACGTAGGTTCTTGATACGTCTCGTATTTTCGATCTAGGGGTGCTAACCTAGCATAGGACCTTCTACGCTCCGATTTCCACAAGCGGTTCATGAACAAGTACGTACGATAAGACTGTGGATAGCTAGGAGTAGGTTGGGGACATGATACCCAGAAGGAGAAGCTATATCAGCAGACATCGATAATACAGCAACGGTCCATAATGCTCAGAAAATCCTCTTCACTTCCCCTCGAGCTCGAGTGACTCCGGTCTTTATATCGAAGAAAGCCTTCTCATCCGGCGCGATGACGTTGAGGTAGTATTCGTCCTGGAAAGCGGCCGCAAATTGATCAAAGTCCCTTATCTCCATTATCGCACAGCCGTCAAACGAGGCTAGAGGGGATTCCTCCGAGGTTTCAGGGGCCGTCGGAGTACCTGCGTCCAGTTCGGGCTTCAGATGGACCTAAGGCTGATCAGCAAATAATATCTTTTTGAATCATGCTGTTGCGAAGGGGGTGGGGGATCAGGCCTACCTGGGTATACCCGAGAAAACCGTATTTCTCCACCCACGGCCGGACGAGCGGCCCGTGGACGTGTTCCCAGTGGTCATAGAACTCACGGGCCGTCACTCCGGGCTTCCGTCTGAAGAAGGCCATGTACATCAGCGTGTTGTCCCGCTCGGCGGAGTCCGGCTCGGTGATTTGGGACCTCGGGTCGCCTTCTGTCGGGGAGTTCGCGTTGCTCATAGAGATGGTGAGGTCGCTCGTAGGACGGCTTGAGTCACTCATGGGCGAGTCCGGCTCACCCGATATCTTCAGCGTCAGGCCGTTAACGAAATGATTCGCGGACTTGTTCTTACTTGTGAGTGGCGAGGCCCTGAATCGCTTTATCCATCGTTTGAATGCCATATTAATAAGATTGTTCTGCCGCGTAAGCGTAATAGAAATTCGTGGTCTTCCCTCGTGCTGCGGGGAGATGTGAACGTGGCACACTCATCGCATTGTATAAATAATGTCCTCTAGACCATGCCACCACTAGATGACTCCGTTGACGCAAGGCTCTCGTCCTCGCTCATTGTAGCCATTCATTGTGGAGGAAGCGTTGGGGGAGAACGCTCCTCGTTATTGTCAAGCAAGCCCGTCGCATGCCTAGTAGACTACGACAAGCTAGATAGCGAGGAATACCATGGCATTTACTATGCGTATTATGCAGATTGTGAGACAATCATAGGCGACGACGCCTTACATTCAACCCTCGTCCACCACCGCGCCCAAGCCTAAGAGAATCCGGCGAGCGATCGTGATGTGTACAGATATGAGGGCGGCTCCGACGGATTGCTCGTCGTCATGGGAGGGTCACCATGCCAGATAACGCCCCTTCGAGGACGCCACTGTCGCAAAGCCCCCTCCCATGGGGTAATTGAGGGCGAATGGCCCGGCTACTTCCCCGCCTAGGATGGCCTTTACTCCAGCAAGCCAACCCGGAGAAGAAATAAAAACAAAATCGCTAGCAACCCGTATCGATATCACATCATGCGAACACATGTCTCTCTCCTCGATCCCTTACTTGTGCACGTGCTTGCGAGGCGTCGGCGCTAACGCCTAGTTGCGTCGAGTTACACGCCTCATTCCGCACCTAGCGCGGGGGGAGTGAGGTCCAAACCCAGGTAGGGCGGGTCGGATAAAGGACCAAAGTCCAAGCGCAAGGGGGAAATATTTGTTTGCTTGCCGCGGTCCTTGGTAGGAGGTGGTTAATCACAGAACTCCTGGGGGGCTTTGGATACATTCCATCCCCGACCCTCCAGTTTGCCATGAACCTTGCACGGTCCATGGCACGACCCGGATAGACCACACATCTCGCACAGCATCACCTCGTCTTCTTAGGCTCCTCCTCGTCCCCGCCCGTCGTCGGCCTCCCCTCCCTGCTCCAGAACCCGTCCAGGGCGCCGTCGACTCTGTCCAGCGCCCTAAGCGCCCTCTTCACCGTCGCGAAGCTGTCGGCCAGGATCACTAAGACACAATCGCCCGAGGTAGGGGCCAGGGATTAGTCTCTCCTCTTCTTCGACCCGGTCCGCTTCTCGTCCATATGCGTCTGCCCTGCTGGTGGCGTGGAAGCACAAGAGAGGGGAGCGAAAAGAAAGAAAGGAAAAGAAAGAAACTTACGGAGGGGCACCACCACCCACGGCAGGTTGAACCCCACATAGTAGCCCCAGAAGTAAAGCGGTTCTGGACGGCTGTGCGAGCGCCCCGCGTAGTGCAGCTCGCACAGGCTCGTCGCGTAGTAGAGCGCCACGCCGTAGAGGTGCGCCATGCAGGCCACGATGCGCAGGGGGTGTCGGAGCGGGCTGCGCGGGAGCGCCGTCGTCAGGGCGCACAGGAAGCAGAGGGGTCCCCAGAGGAGCTGTCGATGTTAGTATTTTTTTTCTCCCCCCGCCCGTTTAGTAAAGTAGAACCGTGCTGGTCCTTCTGTTTTTGATCGAGGAGCGGGGGGCAGCACTCACGACAGTGATGCTCTCGACGCTGAGCATGAAGAAGTCCGAGGTCAGGTAGCGCGAGTCCGAGAGCGCGTATTCCTTCCACAGCTGCGCGGGGAGCGACTGCGAGGACGCGACGGTCGCGTGGTTCAGGACGAAGTACCCTTTAGGAAGCGGTCAGTTTTCACCCTGATTATCAACCATCATGGAAATAAAACTGACCCTCGAAGAAACAATGCAGACAGCCGCCTATAAGCATGCCATATTAGCTGTCTATCCCTGGCCATAATTGGTTTGATTGCCGGGGTCCAGGACTCGACTACTCACACAGCATGAACCAGCAGAACACGGCGAGGTTCGACCTCGTCAGGGCCGGGTTGACCCTCAGCGCCACGATGGACGACCCCAGGAGCGCGAAGCCCAGCATGCCGCCCAGCGCCGCCATGAGCACGGGCACGGGCAGCTCGTTCGGCGCGTACCCCGGTATGGACACGTCCTCCGGGTAGTACGGGTGGGTGGGCCGAGGCGGGAGCACCACCACCTCCTCGACGACCGCGGCGCCGGCGTCGGCGTCGGCGTCCTCCGTCGCGGTCTGCAACCAATGCCACAGCTGCCGGAAGCTCGCCATGGCGTCGCGGGCGACTGATCGATGACGTCCAAGGGGAGTGATTGGTGCGATGGGGAGGTTTCTAATCGACTGAAACCCGGGTCTGAATCCGGATGATGGATTTTAGCGGTGATAATAGACGGTAAAGCCGATCTGCAAATGGAATTCCCGAAAGAGAGGCCTGGCGGGTGGCTGGGTCCGATAGTCGTTTCTCGAAGCCGAACGCTACGGGGCTCTTGGC
This sequence comes from Monosporascus sp. CRB-9-2, assembly GCA_004155915.1. Taxonomy (NCBI): domain Eukaryota; kingdom Fungi; phylum Ascomycota; class Sordariomycetes; order Xylariales; genus Monosporascus; species Monosporascus sp. CRB-9-2. The sequence continues at coordinate 76,307 of QJOA01000267.1, read as the reverse complement.
CATTTTCGGTAAAGACTTGGCACTAAGATAGCCGCTCCGGCTCCGAACTCGATATACATGGGGGTGCCATAGTCAGCACCCTTCCGGACAGAAAGTCATCACGACATAAACCCTAAGGTTTGCTATTCGAATGCTAATATATTTTCTCATAGCTCATAGTACCTAAACCAGGATATGCTCGTTTCATTTTCTTTTTAGACTCTCCATCGATTTACGAGCGACTCGTCCAATCAGACGACGCACAATTCCGCCAAGCCCGAACACCAACCAATCATATTAAACACCTATCAGGCCCCCCACCCAACGCAACACGACCGAGAGATGGCGACGGCGCTCCTCGAAGTGATGCTCTCGTGGCTCCTCGCGAAGTCTAAGGGCCACGACGCCAAGAGCTTCTACACGCGGCCTGCGTTCGCAGAGCACGCGGAGCAGACTGTTGCCGTGGCGTCGCCCGAGTGCGGCCCCAGCGGAGCGGCGCTGCGCCCCGAGGAGCACACGCACGATGGCGCCGGCCGGTTCCCGGCGCTGCAGTGGAAGGCGCCCCCGGCGCTCGCTGACCGTGTTCGCGAGTGGCTACTCGTCTGCGAGGACCCGGACGCGCCACTGCCAACGCCGATCGCGCACGGGTGAGTGACGAGTCCCTTCCTGTTCCCGTGGCCCCCCCCCGCCCCCCCGGGGGGGGGTGTTTTTTCTTCATTATCCTTCCCCTTTGAAGCAGGGGAAATAAGGATATCAAGTAGGTTCCGTAGACACGGCGTGACTGATGGATTTCTGGGGCGTGGTTCAGAATCTACTCCGGGATCCCAGCCTTGAAGACGAGGGTCGAGGCCGCGGACTTTGTGATCGACGACGCGAACCAGGCACTCCTGAAGGGCGGCTTCCATTACGGCAAGACGCGGACGGGCGCCGTGTACATCCCTCCGCGACCGCTGCTGAACCACGGCCCGCATAGATGTAAGTTCAATAGCGCGTGGGCTTTTTCAGCCAAGCTCTCCTGAACCGGGCCTGCGGATCTCCTGACGGGGTACCACTGCAGATTTCTTCATGGTAGTGGCCCTCGGCGAGCCCCTAGACCCCCGGCTTCTGCGTTCCACGCCGACGAGGGATCAGATTGCCGATGCGATCGTCGGGAAGGTGTTGGGATGGGGTGTAAGTCTAGCCTTGTCGAGGCGCTGCGAATACGTCTCTGTCTCTGTCTCTCATACTCCCGTGTTGCCCGGATACTAATTTTGGAACGCTGCAGATGTGGGTTGGCGTTGCAGAACGTACGTGGAAATGAGGCAATGCCTGACGGTTTCTGTATAGTGGGAGAATTCTTGATAAGGGCTATTCGGAATCGGATGAGGGGCCCCTATGTGCGATTTTAGTGCTTGCAGCAACGATATATACCTTACCACAACCGACCAGCATCCGTACGAACCATGAACAAACTGAGTCCGAATGATATCCCGGTTCAAACTTTGCCTCCTAGGTCCCCTTCTAGAGGATATTTGGTTCAACGTTCCAGTCGAAATCATCCATGAACGTCCAATCGATGTACTGCATCGGATCAGCAGCACTCGGCATAACGGATCCCGCGTCGGTCCCATCGGCCGGCGCGGGCTGGCTCTTGGAGCTCATCCGATTTTCCAGGTCGTGCTTCCATCGCTTCGCGCAATCCATGGTCGAGCTCGCACTCAGCCGGTGCGTGAAGGTCGAAACGGGCTCTTCTTCCCACTCGGTCGAAACCGCTAGCTCGAGCCATGGCTCCAGGAAGCTTATCAGACGCGCGGCGAGGTCGCCTTCCATGACGATCGATCTCTTGTGGATGGCAAGCATGTCGGCTACGGACCGTTCCATCCGTTCCCGGTCGATGAACTTTTTGTACGATGATCCCATCACTTTGCAGATGATGCATGTTGCGCAGAGCAAAGCTCTAAAGTAGAAATGCGGTGCATGCCAAAGGAAATCTGTCTTGCGGTCGATCTCTACGGTATCTCTGATAATGGTCTGGGCCGTGTTGTATGCTCGAAGGATGTTGCCTTGCAGCGCTTCCGAATCGTAACCGGGTAATGGAAGCATATAGTATTGCTCTATCTCAAGCTGAACCAAAAGCACATTGAGTCGATCCAGATCCTCTGTCGAAGTTAGACTTAAAGGATTATTTAGGACGTTGGTGGATGCTCACCTGTGCGGTCAGAGAACATAAGATATTGCACGCTATTCCATTCATCTTCAAGCAGACGAACCATATGCGCTGACACGCCTCGAGATTCTTCGAGGTAAGCAGCCATGGTCTTGTTTACATGGTTGCAGAACTTCTGGCATTGTAGAAGAACGCGGAAACTGGGCGAGACCGAAAAGGATGTTTTCCCATCGACAACACCCTGTATAGTTCTGTTAAATAGACTGCCCAGGGGCGGAAGACCCAGGTAGGAAGACATTCTATAGAAGTGTCAATGTTGGCCGTGGGATCCTTGGACGGAGCTGACATCATACCTCTGCGACACGATGTTATAGCCAACCCAAGTGAAGACAGCCTCCTCGTCGGAGAATTCAGTCCGGAAATGAACTACACTGTATTCGATGTGTCTCCCCTTTCCCAGATGGATCCCTAATAATAAACATGCGTTCATCGCGACGCTAGAAAAGAGAGCAGTGGGGTCTTTGGTAAGCCTCACATCTGGAAAGTTCCAGGCACATACCAATATGAGCGCATTGATTGAAGCTAGAGAGAGAGGAAAGACCGAGACGGCCGAGGACATCTCGTTTCTGACCGCATCTAACAAAAATGGTAGAATGGTGGGACCCTTGGCATAGCGCCGCGAGGCTACTAAAATGATAGTCCAGAAAAGTAAGGGGCAGGTATCGTAACATTTATTTGGGTCTCTATCCCGTACAATAGGGAAGTAGGGGTGGAAGTGCCGGAAGTAACTGCAACGGATTAGATATACCGCAGCTACGACAACACCACACTATACTAACCTCTGGAAATAGTGGTCAACATCTTCACCTGAGAAAGGTTGCGAGCCCAATGCTCTTGGTTGACTGGGACCTGTGCTTGGGCCTTGGTTGAGTGTGACATACGGGAGCGGTGATGGTTCAAGCGTTGTGCTGCTGCCAGCCAGCACCGCTGGAGGACCTGCCGGAGGTACCCAGCCGAGCTGTGGCGCCCCAGGCTCTCTCAAGGGTGCCGTGACATCCTTTTGTTGGGAAGAGCCCGATGCCGCTGAGGACGGCACGGATCTATCACATACATTCTGCTTGATGGATTGTATCTCCTTTGCCAGCTCTTCCAGCTTACTACAGTCGAGGTCAACGATTAGTCCGACTATGACACCTCTGACTGGCAGTTAGACACTCACCTCCTCCGACTCACTCTCTTGTGTGTTCTATCCACAACACATGAGAGCTGATGCTTCGTACAACGTTGGCATGACGCATTCTGAGAATGGCTCGGGATACATCGCACCTACTCATTTGTCAACTACCTACCCAGTGGCTAAATGGGGGCGAAAGTAGGGGTTTACTTTTGCGTCGCGGCAACTTGTGCAAGCTGTGTTACGTTTGATACGACTCAGACCTACTGGCTGATGGCCTTGAGCATCAGGCGGCATTGCCAAGACCCAACTTCATCCACAACCTCGGGGAAACCTTTTGAGGGATCATGAGCTCCCATAAAGCGACGTTCGAACTAAAGAGCCATCAAAATAGGAATTTCATAGACGTCTCTTGGCGTAGCGGTCCTGTATATACCATTGGTATTGTAGTTGAAGACAAGGCCTCGGGAACTCGGAGTTACCTGCAAGGATATTCCCGTCGGTAGCGCTGCCCCCACTCCCCCTGATTATCGCCTTTAGTAAACTGACAGCCCCAGGTAATGGAATCAGAAGGCTCCTATTAATTGATTGGCGATCTCGGTCCCACTTTAAGTCCGCCTCAGGTTTCCTACATCCACTAAATGTAATGTCTCTTTCGATATCGTGTTTTCCTCTGACATCGTTTCAGCCAGATTGTCTCTAATACACCTACTTCGCATACTAGAGTAATATTCTTTTCTTCGAACCCGAACCCGAAGATCTGCTAGCCTACCTCCTGCATATGCCATCATCTAGTGTTAAGGGTGGAATGGCTCATCATTGTCTCAGGCAATCCTTCGTATAAACGCAGTGGAACTTCAAGCAGTCCCGATTTGAAGCCCTGTACTCGGTGTTCTCTTTGGCCTGCTTTTGGATACGGACATACTAGACTGTTTCGATTCTCCTGTGTCCTTCTGCTCTACTAGTGTACCTACTGTACTATGCGAGGAATGCTCACCTGATTCACATCCAAGGGAGATCATAGGCTATCCTTGTCTTGGCTACAGACTGGGCCAATGATCCCTGACTGGAACACAACGTGGCAGTGGGAGCCTCGATCTGACACCGCGCAATTCAGCCGCTAAACCCAATTCTGTTACCGATATGGAGATGGTAAGTCCCTCCAAACGCATCACAGTCGCAGTCTTTCATTCATCCCAGCAACACCTCGACTAGACGAAGGATCAGTATCAAAAGTAGGCGCTGGAATCTCGAGTTGGGCGAAGGGAAGGCGATGGTAGCAGAGCACGATATCCTCAACTTTAACTTTTTAACCATCTTCCAACTCCATCCAACAATATCCCCATATATTAATCACTTTCGGCCCTGCTTTCTTGAGACCACTTCGCGCATCTTGCCCGTGAAGGGCCGCGCCGTAACCGTGTAATGTGAAGCACTCGCTCCGCAAGCTTCGTTGCGCGCTTCCTTTGCACGCGATAACAGCGAGACCAATAGGCATTTGCAGACATGGCCGACCGCTTGCCTTTCCTAACCTTGAGTTCGAGACGGCCCGCGGATGGGAGCAGCATGAGCAGTGGGGATTCTGCCGTGCGTAAGAACAATTCAAGAATCAGGTTTCGAGAATGCCCTCTTCTAATCATAACTTCTCAGTATGGCTCCAGCCCGGGTGACGAGAAGACACCGTCCGCAACGCATGATATCAGTCGCGTGAACTTCCACATCAAGCATTTACCCGACTTCGCGCGAATACTTGAAGACGTGCGTTTCACCCCAGCCTGCTTAAGCGCAAAGCTCGGTCAACCTACTGACGCGGCTGCCCGTAGTCCGCAGCTCGAGCCTTTCCGAACCGTGGCCATGCGCAGCGATATAAGAAGGTGCACGCCCTTCTTCTGCACTGGAGATGTGACGACTTATTCGTCCTTCCCGAACTGGAAGATCTCGAGACATGTTTCCGAGAAGATTACAACTTCGAGACCGAGACGTTTTCGATACCGTCCGAAAACGCACATTTGGATTTGATGCTGAAGATTGGAGCAATGATCAAGGAGTACGAGTCGCAGGACACATTGTTCATCGTATACTACGGAGGCCATGCAAGAATAGACAACTCGAGACAGAGTACTTGGTGCGCGTAAGTTCTTGTGTGTCCAGGGCCGCCTTGTTACTCAACTGTGCTAAAACTCTATCCCAGAAACCGGAGTTCAGATTCGCCATGGCTGCAGTAAGTCAACTTGTTCCGCTATGCCCACGTGGGGGCCAACAAGACTTATAACTTTGTCCAGGTGGTCTGCAATCCAAACGTTGCTAGAAAGGTCTCTTTCCGATGTGTTAATTCTTCTTGACTGCTGTGCGGGAGCTGCGAGCGCTACTTTCCCGAACGGGAACAGCATCACGGAGACAATATCAGCTTCGAGTTGGGATGCGATTGCCCCCGATCCGGGACGTTACTCGTTCACCAACGCCCTCATCGAAGTGCTTCAGGAGTGGAAGGACAGGACATTCTCCGCAGCTATGGTCCACGCCGAGGTACTAGCACGTCTGAAGCACCCCAGACCCGAAAGGCGAAACGGCAGACACTTCGAAGCGCGTTCGACGCCGGTGCACTTCATGATGACGGCTAACCATCGAGCACCCAGTATCGAGATCTCTCGAACCGTATCATGCGACATGCGGCCTCCATCGCCACCACAGGAGCTGATGTTCGAAGACAGCTCTTCCGCCGGGCGATATGCGGGACCACAGGAAATTATAGGATCGGCACCGAGCGAGGATGTACCGCACGTGATGATCTCCTTAGCTTTAGAAGACGACCAACGCCTAAATATCAACGACTGGGAGCATTGGCTTCAATCCATACCTGCGATTGCGAAGTATGTCAAAGTACAAGGAGTGTTCAAAAGTCATTCAACGCTGCTACTTTTGTCAATGCCAGTTATGGTGTGGGATCTGCTGCCGGAAAACCACGCCTGCAATTTTGTTGCCTTCGTTCGGTCGAATAACTTAGCGCTAAAAGGCCGCGGAGACCGAGACCCAGTGGAGGAAGGAATTCCAGTCAGCCGGGACACGGATGTGGAATCAAGATTGTCGATGTTCTCCGGGACGACGGCATATACAGATGGCAGACGACCAAGTGTGATGTCTTTGGTTGGGTCCGGTACTAGAAGTGCGCCCGGTCAAAGTCAGGGAGCTTCGTCAATCTATTCAAGGGTAACTCAGTTACCAGACCAAATCGCCCGAGCAGGGAGCAATAACAACTTAGGGACGCCTATCAGGCAGCACACTGCGCCTCCGATGCTCCTACACGAAACTATGTCACATCAAAACTTCTCGAGGATCCCCATACTAAACCATCAACGCGACTCGAGGAGGGCTCATTTAACCTCCGTTGACGATCTTCCGGCTCGGCCCCCACTGGCGCCCCATGTGCAGTCACGACTCGAGGAGTATTTCCTTGACAACCCCCGCCCGACGCTTGCTGTCAAAGAATTTCTGGCTTCGAATCTTGGTATTGAAACGATAGATCTTGACGTGAGTTATCCAACGGATGCTCAAATGGATTCCTGTACTAATGCGGCGTAGCTCTGGTTTTTCCATCGCCGGGAACAGCAAGAAGTAGAAAATCGACTCCAGAGCTTAAGGATAGATGACCACAGTCATGACCGTCCAAGAGAAGCGCCACGGATGATCCTCCCTGGACACTTGAACAAACTTTTAGAAGTGGTTCCTTCAAGTCAAGTCTTGATTGTGGATCTCCGCGCGCCGGCCGATTATGAAAGATCACATATCCACGGAGCTATCAACTACAGAGCCCCTGCATCTTTTGTGTCGAGAGCCACCCTCGAGCTGGTTGAAAAGGCACTCCCGAATGAGGCAACTCGTAGCGTCTTCACGACATGGTATGACTGCAAATGCGTCGTTTTCTATGACAGACATGTAGAATTTGCGTGGGAGGCTCCTACGGCAGAGGCTCTATATCAGAAATTCAGAACCAAGGGATGGACGGGGCAATGCTTTGTGCTGAAAGGTCACTACCGCGAGTTCTCGGAGTCGTTTGACAAGTATATTGTGGGAATCAAGATGACAGATAACGCCAGGGCATATCTCCCGAGTCTTCAGGAGAAGACCCGCGAGGAGACGGTAAGCGATTGGTGTGAACTTTTCCAGAGTCTTTACTAATGTTGGCAAGACGCAGGACACTCAACTATATGACGAGTGGTTTAAACAGCTGGAGGACGAGGATAGGCACCACACTGACCTAGTACCGACCGTGAAGGCCGAGCGAATGGAAGCCATGGTTCGACACCAGAAGGAGGTCGAGGACGAATTCGAGCGGCAACAACCTTCGCTCCACAGAAAGGCTCTCGACCTCCAGCCAGCTATACAGGACGGGAGGTGGGATGTCAAGGGCCCTATGGTCGCGCCTCTCGCGCGCGGCATAGCTAAGCTGCACGATACCGGAATGGGCGCGGGGTCCGGCAAGGCCACTGGCGCGGATACCAAGGCCAGCTACCGGGGTTACACTGGCAAGAGCCGCCACCAGGAGAAGCACCTAGCGACGTCACCCGGCGTCGAAGACTACGACCTCCTGGAGTCCGACGAGGAGCAGCTGGCCAGCGAACGCGCGGCTCAGAAGTCCAGGACGGAATCTCCAGAGACGCTACGGACCGATGACGTCGCCGCGGAAAAGAAACAGACCTGGATGCACGGGGGCAGGGGCCTCTTCAACAAGTTCATCCGTAGCGGACGGGCGGATGCGTCGCGATAAGGGGAATCAACGAACCAGCGGCGTAGGGCTCGTCCGTGGCGAATCGCGGCAGTGGCGTTGACCTCTGGGTGGTTAGGGCTCGTGGGAAGAGTTGGGATTACCAAACTCCCTACGCCTACTGCTTTACTATACCCCCCTGTCGGTTTGTATACGTGGTGGTAGGAAAGCCACTTCTGAGAGTATGGACTAGATTGTATTACGTGCCTTTGGTGTCCATTCACATCCAGGTATTTTCAGGGATATAGATTGCTGTTCAAGACGGCTGGGCCAGGGAAAGGGAAGCGTGGTTTATCAGGTCTGGTCTGGAGAAGGGAATACGAGTCATGACGGTACGACGCATGTGTGGAACATGACGTCCTTTTCTTTTCGTTGCTGCGCTTTTATGTAAGGACGGTTGTTGCGTTTCTGCTAGACCTAGAACTTGATAGAGCGTTTGCGCCTGAGCTTCAGTGACGAATTATACCTGGATCTAAGAGATTGGGCGACTAGTCGCAAGCACGCCTACGAGACTCCATCGAGCGGCCTATTACCAAGTAACAGTCAACGACGTTTACATCAAGGCCACGTGCAATATCCTTGGTTTCTGTCTGATCGAGGGTATGTAGACGTGGCAGGTGTGTCCAAGTGTCCCGAGTGGGAGCTTGGGGTCTATGGGCTGGGTTCCCTGGGAACCCCGTGGTGGAAAGCGACACAAATTGGACGTAAACTGTACAGATGTAACTTCTTCGTATTCACAGCGCTTTCCATCACTATTCCATATTCCGACAAGAAATTAAAAATCGAGTACGTACGCAGTCTGTGGCTAGCGCTTTGAACACAACCCCTTTTCTTTGCTGCCCAACATCTTCGTCCTTGCTTGTCGAAGAACAAGCACTTCGACGCCCTGCACATGTTCCGCAAAAGCTTAAGATAACTCCTGTTCGGACTTATTAGGGCAGATTTTCTTTCAACATAAGACGCATTTAACACTCACCTCTACATCAGAGCCGTTGCGGATTTATCGATTCACGCTGTAGCCTCTCTCTCGAACGACTATTGTTCTTTGGCCACCTGGCCTCGACGAAGTATGTGCGGTGCCACCTACGCATTATTTGGTAATACACCACGAACACGTCCAGGCACTAGAGGCCCATCTAGGAGACGTCGCGATAGAGACCCCGTTCGAAGATTCTGCAGCGCGGGAAGGCCGACGCTTGCCCTCATAACCATCTTGAAGACGGGCCACATGGTCCCAGAGTGGATGACGTCCTTCATTATCGCCGCCGTAGGGCGATCCCCAGTTATCAGCCCAGCCTTAAGAGCGGACTAGCACTCATAATAACCGGAGGGAGCTATGACGGGAGTCGGCATGCTCCCTCTAGCTAGGCCTATCACGCTTTGGGACAGTCATCCCCCTCGAGGTGAACGCAGCGGGAAGGACCACATACAGTAGAGGCTGACCGGCGTGTAATCGTATATCGAACAGTGACTAGTTTCAGTCTTCCACGCCATTTATCCCGTACGTGATCGCGCATGCGCCATGTGCCTCGTTGAGAGCACGGTGACTTATAGCCCCTGAAGTGCTGCCCGTACGGTAACTCGAGTGCGGCTACTGCAAACAGATGCTCATGTTGCAAGCCCACCTGCCGGCGTCTTTTAGGGTTCACGTGCAGCACTTCATCCGAGGAGGGGGCTGTCGCGTTGGGCCATAGCCGTGGTGAAGGGAATGCTAAAATACTGTGAAGTAAAACGACGCGCCGGCCAATATTCAGTCCTACATCTGAACACTCAGACGATTCGTTATAGCTTTGAGCTGCTTATAGGCACACCTCGTCACCGCAGGACGAAGCGGGGTTTATTCAAGGTTGGGTCCTACACTATCACATGCAGCGTTGAACTCGCCTGTCGCCAGTGCAACACTACGTCCCAACGACTTTACCAGTTAATACAGCCCTTGCCGGGAACCTGGCAGCCCATCGCTCCACCTACGCGCACCTTCCTAGCTGGGCCGTACCTGCATGCATCGTGGAGTCGGCATTCCCGAGGCAGACAATTAACAGCCATGAGGTATTTTATGCCGGGACAAAAATTGCTGCATGGGCTCTCCTCCAATGAGGCGGCTTCCTCCCATCGAGCGCCCCGGGCAGGGGGCCAAAGGCAAGGTGACGTCGGCGTTCTTGCAAGGGCACTTGGGCCCTGTGCCGACGGATGACGCAGAGCTGGGCCAAGATCCGAAAGGCCTTGCCAGCCGGACGCGCCGGGACCAGGGTGGGATGCCGGATGCCTTCCAGGGGCGAGGGAATCCCAAGAGAGTGTAAATCATGACATCCTCGACTCCGACTTCACTGAAGATCCCAACCCTATAATGGCATCCACCACCTGAGAAAGTATATGAACATATAACAGTTGGTCACGACTCCGTATTCTACTCACATGATGCACCAGGAGGATATCGCACATACTCTTGCAGCGAAGAAGGAGCTCCCACGTAGAGGCGCCAGCCATGTTCAAGGTCGGCGTCCTTAAGCATCCGAGAGCCAAGAGCAAGCAGGCGGTGAAGCAATTGCAGCGATGATGGCAGCAGAATAATAGAATATGTAGTCTTGGTGGACTTATAACGATGCACTAGACGCAGGAAAAGAGCACCCAAGGAGGTCATCCCAGTTCAGCTCACTGCGGAGGCGGGAAGCTAGCAATCAACACACCACGGCCTAACCCGAGGATCTGAGTCAGCCATGCTCCTCGTGACGTCGCGACCTCGCGAATTCTACCCGCGCATCACATCGCCCTTGACAAGAAGCGATGGACGCAGCATCGCATCTGCAGAAGCCGGGCGCTAGCCCTGAGCCCCGACGTTCAAGCTAGGGGGGGATACCCCCAGACCTGGTGGTCGTGATGGCAACAGTCGTATATGAATCGCGTAGGTCGATGGTGAAGAGGCTCATCCGTCAATGGACATAGCTCGGAGAACTGCATACCCTTTCCGTCGCTAGCTCTGGCAGACGCTTAGAAAACGCATGGGCGATCGTGCACCACCGGGACAGGCACCCCTTCCTCGAGCCGGACGCCACTCGACGTTAGCCCCAAACCGAGAAGGATGCCGGGGAGTGTGATATACACATACATCGGCCGGGGAAGGGTCGTGTCCAGCTTTCGTCCCTGGTAGAGACGTCAGCTGAGCACAACAACATCATCACCCAGAACGACGGGATGACTGATGGATCTCTTGGGACATGAACGAGCCCGCAGCGCGGGGCGCGAGTCGTTAGAATCTCAGGAGCATACTGAGTATCGGGCCGAATATTAACACCCCTGCCAGGTACCCTCTGGCGTCGGGTCTAACGCTATTGCTATACTGCAGTTCTAATTCACATAGTAAAGCTCGGAAGGTCAGTCGATGGAAGACACCTGACTAGGATGTTAAAGTTCCCCTAGGACGTAGTACATCATCGTGGTACCTAGACTAGCTAGGAACGGGGGGGGGATCTAGGAAAAGTCACCAAGCGTCACTCCATCGGAAGGGAAGGTGGCAACAATACGCTGTCTTGGCGAAAGAGCAGAAGAGGAGAAGAGAGCCGAGGGCAAAATACGAAGGGCGTGAATTGTTAGTGCGGTGCATGGTTCGTTATTATTATCGGTATCAAGGGGATCCGGGAGCGTGCTTTCGATGTGATGATGGATGGACGTTGCCCCAAAAAAAATTATACCCAGTCCGATGGGTAGGGACGCCGATCGCTAGTGCGAATCGGGACCGAGGGGAGCCCTGACACGGGGCGGTGGTCGTGATGGTTTGCGACCGCACCAGGATCGTTATTCTGCCAAGCACCAGGGATCAGAGTAGCCGTCGCTCTGCTTGCTGCACACCACCGCATCCGGGGGCTTGTACGTATGTAGTTTATATATATCGGTGAACATCTACAACAGTACCAGCTTGCGGGAGCTACTCGGTTCCCTACCATGGGTATAGTACGCACTACTATAGACGCAATCCTGTCTTCGACTTTAGTATACCGGCAGGTAGTGATCAAAGCAATTAACACACTCTCTCAGGGCCCACTAACCGCAAGTGTGTCAGTTAGTTTGATCACGACCTGACCGGTAAGCTGTAATCGGCTAGCTTGGCTAGTCGGTGCTCTAGTGCAGCCACGCCCCTAACATCCCGCCCCGTCTGCCCGTCACCCGCTGATTGACAGATGCACGGACTATTCTCCACATGGTCTCCTAACGGTCTTCACTCTCTGTGTCCTCCTTGGGAGCCACCGGAGCCCACGGTGACATGTGGTGTGTTCTTGGCTGGTAGATAGCCGAAAGTACTGTTTGTTCATAAGGCGTGATCGAGGACATACTTATGTGGTAATATAGGTAGTAAATAGATGAAGTCAGCATTGGTCAGACGTCGGAGAGTTGCGTGAAGCGAGCGTGTCTCCGCGGAAGTAGTATTTATAGTTAGCCCTCCTCTTCACCGTATGGAGCAGACAGCCACGACAGCCCGGCATTATTAGGCTGGACCGGCGGAGGACTACTTTGCCCCGACTGGGACAGAAGCTATGGGGACAGCGGATGCTACCCGTCTTTCAATGGTCGAGAAGGAAAATATTGATAGCCACGACGGGATTTCTTTAGCGGCTATTTCAAGTGAGGAAAGAAGACGTAGCGAATGGAAGTTTCGAAATGTTAGTACCTGTTGACCTACCTACAAGCTGCTCAGGGGATACCTGAGGACATATAATCGAGTGAATCTGGCAACCTACTCTGGTCTTTGTAGCTAGTTTGCGTTTGCGGGGAAGCATTCGTGTGACGGAAGCGTCCTACTGCGTAAATAGTTCTATCTGTATGCGAGCCTGGGTTGGGATAACGTCCGAGCGGGATGAGCATCGGAAATTAGACTACACTGAGGTTTGAAGATATACGTTATAAAACCTCTCCGTCTCTGTATGATTCGAGATTGATAGCAACGACAAGAGAAGAAACACGAGAGTCGAGGCGCTTGAGTCGTTACCGTTGTCGTGGATCAAGAAGCCAAAGGAGCTTACCTGTAACAGTCAGGTGAGGGGGCCCCTAAGCCTCCCCGGCCCGTACCAAACGCCTACATGCAAAGCGCTGCTGAGACTTGTGTGGCCTGGAAACGAAATAGATTAATAGCAGGTCGCTGTATTCCGTCAAGCATGTCGTCTTCGGATGCCGCAAGTCCGATTCAGGTTGAATGGGGTTTTCCAAAGATCAGAAGAGCTGCACGTCCGATTCGTCCGGCTTGATTCTCGTGAAACCGCAGATCGGAGAAGTAATATGACATAGGACCGCTGCGGTCCAGAGACGCAGCCAGCCGGCAACTGGCAGAGACACCCGCCCATCCATGTAATAGGCGCGCCCTATATCGAGATGTAAGCGGCCTGGAACGGCACAGCGTTGTATCTCTCCCCGCTCCAACAGCCGGTGAATGCAGCACGCACGCAGATGCACATGTATGGTGCAATGCGCATCCGATGTGACAGATCTTGGTAGGCCGGATCCTAAAAGCGATACGTCGCCTCGTCCGAGATCTGTAGGGCAAGTCGTATATCGGCGTGGTTACCCTGCAGCAAAAAGCAAGATACTCGTAGGGTGATCCCCGCACCAGCTGCTCGTTAATAAAGGAAAGGGGATACCAGCCGTTCCGTTTCGCGGAGCCGGCCCTCTGGTACATACTCCCTCGCGGATTGTAAGTCGCACACAAATCTAGCTTTGGGAGGTCAAAGGGTAAAGGAAGTTGCCGGTAGGAAAGGGACGCATCTTGCACCCTAGATACAAGTCCTCTGCCGCGAGGGGCTTGACGAACAAGACTTTTGCTTGCCCTCCCCAAGATTGACCAGGGGTTTCTTGGCTTGATGAAAGATGTCAGAGACCGAAATGAGCTGCGGTGCTATTTTCTCCCTTGTGCGATGGTTCCATGTACGAGTGGTACCTTTTTACAGATTCCGACGTGTGTCAGCCTTGAAGCGGTGGCGTGAGTGCATCTTGGAGTGGTATCAGTTGATTACCACGGTCGCGACGTCTGCTGAAGAAGATAAACTCGTCGTGTCACGCACCACAGCAGGCTTTCGGTACCCAAGGAACGTTCGATGGTTGAGATGAGCGTGGTTTGACCAAGCTTGGCAGCGAACCTAATCCTAACGTCCTATCAATGACCTCATGCAGGCATCTCGGGCTGTTGCTTTTCGGGGACGGGCAACCCCGCTAATTGATGAGCCTGCCACCCCGTTGCCGCGCTCTCGCGAATAGCAGTGGGCCTGTCGTCGCTACGGAATCTCAACTCTCTGGCCTCGTGGGGACGCGCAGTGGTAGTACATTGACATATCTATATGAGACACATAAGGATCCTTGCATATCTTTGACCGGTGGGCTGGATACGCTCTTTCTTAAGCAATTAATGGGGATGCCCTCTACGTGCTGCATGAATTCGGTGTGAGCTCCGCAGATGCAATATCAAGACGCAAGATTAGCGCAGTTGTGCCAAGCCCCAATCGCTGTGTATGAACATGGTTGACATTGCCAGGCAGTGGCTAACGCGTGTGTTTAGCCGCGAGGCACAATGTAACAGACATGTCGCTAAGCAGACCATTACGTTGCCTCATTAGTCAACCGCGTCTTCGGAAGCGCCAAGCCCCCTACTTCACATTTTATGCAAGATCCTTTTCCCCGGATGGACAGCGGGGAGGACTAGTCGTGATATTAGTGATTGAAGCATTACGAGAGTGTCCTGTGCGGGTGCGAACTATTCTAGCTGGGGCTAATAGTGCTTGGTTATTAGACGGATGTTGTCGGAGGTTGTCGAGGCAAGGCATAGGGATCCTAGAAGCCACGTACGTATGCTCTTCCTCGATTGTGATGGAGTTACAATGTGGAGTCGGGTTCGAGCCGTTTATAAGTATCGATATAAGGCTTCTTGGCACTGAAGTGGAGGCGGCGACACGGATTCCCAATAGTGGCCCCTGATTTCATGGTATCTGGGTGTCCATGATCATCGACAAGAAGACACATTGCGTATGTAGAGACGGAGATAACATAGAACAGCTGGCGCACTTGAGAATGAAACCTGTGCGAGGGTCCAAGGAATTAGCGCTGCCAATGCAACCTTACCTTATCCAGTAATTGTCGCGAGATGGTATCGGTGCGGAGGAGGAGCCGAGGCAGGTAGTAAAGGGGAAACCAGGGAGGCCTGGTCTGCGAGCAGCGGTTCGGCCAGCCGTTACCGACGGGGGAGTCTGCAACAAAACCACTGGCCAAGGGTTCGTTGACTGGCCGTTCGTTGACAGCATCAACCTCATCTAACAAAACCCCCCGCCCCACCGATGACATGTGGGCCATTATGCCAAGCCCTGTGTGCGCACGTGCGTGTGGTGGTTTGTGTAGGTGCGTGTAGGTGTGTATGCGTACGCTCTTCGCAGCCTGTCTCTCTTCGCCTTTATTTTCATTTCGAGTGTGACACGAAAAACAAATTGCACGAGGAATCGCTATGAAGAGTGCGACGCCAACGGAATGTTTGCATAGTGCCATCAGCCTCGGAAGGGGCAGCTGATCAAGCCTCGCCGTATTCCAATTGGGCCTCGTCTAATGGCTACCGGCATATCAATGCCATTCGGAGTTCGAGTCGGACAATATGCCTACTCGTGATGGCACTTTGGATGCAAGAGGCCGTTGTGGTTTGCGCAAGCCTGTGGAAGAAGCTTTGAGATCCTCGAAGGCGCCCTGAATGAGTCAAATCTCCGTGCAGGTTGAGTTACTCAAATCTCTTTGGGTTCCAGCAGTTTTTAAAACGTTGTGGACATGTATATATCTCGTGTCCAACATACTGATAGCGCACGGCATACACGAACCGGGCCTTACGTACATACGGGCCTAGCGTCCTGAAACACAGGAAGCCTGGCTTTTCATCTGAACTGGATAACATTACCTCGCGAGAAAATACTGTAGCGACGAATAAATGTGCCGGGTTGGTATAAGCTGTCGGTGCGAGTTGTTTGGATTCCATAGGAAAGCACGTGGGAGCCATCGTGCGTTAGAGCATGACTTTTTGGGGCAGATTCCGCAGTTCTCATGTCTTGCCGAACAAGGCGCAAAATCCACACAGGTAGAAATCAAACCGGACAAAACAACCTCTTGTCTCTCAACTGCCACATGGCGACCAGGGCGGCTTCATGTCTTGGACACAAACTAGTGCCTTTTTTTTCGACTTCCACCGAGTGCGGACCACCATTTTGCGGGGACCAGCCTGAATGCTACACAGCCTCCGATCTACCGGATGATCTACTTTTATCGATAACCTTAACACTAAGCGAGCCAGTTACCTTTTCTCGTTGGCGTGGTAGGGGACCCTGGAGGTCGGTTCGTGTAGTCCCACTCGCTGGAAGTCGAAAAAGGCTGTAGCGTAGCGTAGCGAATGGGGTGCTACCCATTGTAAGGAATGCTTCGTGACGACTAAGATCCGCCTGAACGTACCAAGAACCCGGTTCGAGAGTCAGGGGCAGATCACCACCACTTCAGCTTCTCATCTGGCTGCATTTAGGCTTGGTCCTTCTCTGTTCCTGATTGGACAGGTCCCGCAAGCGCCTGAACTTGCTGGAGGTGTGTGTGTGTGCGCGCGTGTGTACATAAGTCACAAAAGCGGGGGCGGCCGGGGAAACATGCGTCGAACCACCGCACGGGGTTGATCAGCCACCCATGCGCCCATTCTCTCGATGGCAAGGCTCATGAAAGGTGCCAGCGAACTAACTAACAAGTAATAAGTGCCAGGTGGAATCTTGGCTAGATATGAGATCCGAGCGGGCCAACGAGGAAAGTCCTTCATCGCTAGCCGACGTGTGTATGTATGTACACTAGGCGCACCGCGCATGAGACTTTGACGAGGTGATAGAGGCTACATAGGCGCCAAGCTCTACTAAGGGATTGGAAGCAACGGTGGCGCTAATACAGCCCTGTATACCGCGCGTGCGGGCCGGGTCCGCACGAGGGTCCGGGGGGGGGGGAGGCGGGAGTGGTGTTGGAGAAAGAACAAATAGGAAAGAAAAGGTTACAATATCATCATGTGCTATTGACTCCACCAAAGGCTTATTATAGGCTACTATTATGTAAGCTAACGTAGAGTAAATAAAAGCGGTTGTTTTCAGACGACGCCACACGAGCTGACCTCTTTTCTGGTCTGGAGTCTAACTGACAGTCGTCGCTACGATATGTGTGACTGGAATCGTGGCGTTAACTTGTCTCAGTTCCCTTCCTACAGCAGCTAAGGATGGAATGAGGCACTGGTTCCTGTAAACGGGTCGATGCATTAGAGTTAACTCTTCTAGAGGCCTAATGACCACCCGAGTTTACCTGTCAAGGCTGTCCCGTATTTTATGTTAGTAAAGAAAATAAGAGTAATATAAAACCTGCCTGTCTCCAATCATCCTTGCGTAAAAAAGCCACATATTTACGCAGGTTGTTGAGTCCTCTTGAATTACCTTGGTCTGTTGGAGAGGCAAAGTTGCTAATGGAAAACATCAGTCGATACTTCTGTTAGAATCCGATTAGTGACCATCTAGGTATGTATGGTCCGCAAAGCTATCGTCTTGCCCGTGTTCGGAATCGTATACCATGTCGGCTGCAAAGGAGGCGTTCGATGTTGCAAGCCTGTACGATGTCAACCCATGACTGTCTTGAGGACGACATTCGTAATGTTCTCGGCCTTTAATAATCAATTCCTGCGTGTGGTCACCTACGAGGCTTCCTACCCGTTAATCTTTTGTCATCCATGTTGAGACAGTTGACGTACCACAGCGTCAGACATCGTGACTTTTACCCAGCTTCACATGTCGAGTCCTTCTCAGCACATATGGAAAGTGTGGCTTCGGTGCCGTCGAGAGCACAGTATCCTTGTCGGGTGCACACCAAGTCATGCACACGTGCATTTCGACCTGTACATCATCCTGGACCTGATAAAAACCGGACGCCTCTCATCAGCCACCACGTATCGCCTAACTTCAAAAGCGGCCTCGTTGGTATGTTACATAACTAAAGATATACGTTACCTATTGATTCAGATATAAAGGTGTACTACCGGAAAAAGGTCCTTGCTCCCTGACTTATAACCAATAAGAAGTGTCCGGTTGGTAGCGGGCATCTGGCGATACGTAACATACTACAGAATGCACTCAATCCATCCGTATGATCGACAAGCGGGATAATTTCCGGCCGATGATTCGGCGCTGGTGTCTATGCTTCGTCTATCAGGTGTTATTCATTAGCGGTTTTATCCACCTTATGATAAGGACTGAATTTCCAAACTGTCGCGGAGAGGCTAAAGCTGGAGAGGGCAAACTACCACTAACTCAAAACTATTCTCAACATGGTAATCCAATCGTGACGACCCCAGGCGGCTCGCCGGCATACTTGGCCTGCAAGCTAGTATATAATTGAGCCTCCTACTACGAATAGTCTCTGCCACCTACCTCGCGAGGGTTTTGCTGAGTCTGTTCCATATCTCGACCATACTCGCGTCGTGATGATAATTGTTCTTGAGTAAGGGATCACCAGTTCTAGGTGCGCTGTAACCTATCGAACAGTCTGGAGTAAACACCTCTCACCAAATGGTTTATTCCATTGGACGTGCATGCTTTGTCTGTTTCCAGGTTCTCGGGGCGTGTGCACTCACATAGACTGGTGTTGCACAATATCTAGCCCTGTCAAGAAAAAGCAATTACCCCCAACCACCACCCACCGTATCCGGGCTTATTACCAAAAGCGACGCAGTTCAGCGAGATTTGGGGATTTGATTGATTTGACAAGCGGCTGGGGTAGGGGGAAAGCAAGGGTATGGTTACCGCCCTGAAGTGGAGCGCCGTGATCCCACACTGGCGGAGACGCTTTGACGTGCTGACTAGCGCAGTAGTAGGTAATTAGTAACGTCTTTGTTATGCACATACACCAAACGTCAAGATAATCATTTAACATCATTTTCATTATTCGTCAAGCCTTAACGTTGCGGAATGTGGGCTAATGGTTCGGTCTTCGGGTAAGAACCCGAAAGCCCCGATACCGCTTTACACCGAGTATACCTCTAGCATAAAATCGTCTGACGCTACAGCCGCCATAAGCGCTCTTGCGCTTTTCGTCTGGTTTATCACCGGTCGTGAATCGAGCTCCCGGATTAGCGATGGCAGACTCTATATCATGGAATTCTTAGTCTACTAAGTTAGATAAGATGTCAGAAGAGATCGGGGATTAGCAGCATACTTTCTTTAGGTTACGCCAAAGAGGCCTTACCCCTTATCATGTCAAACCTTCTGCTTGGTAATATGTGAAGGCGCTAGCTTGTGTTGAGGATAGTCTCGAATTCGACTGATCGGCATAATTCACCGTGCGCGAATTCAAGAATGACACTTGCGAGCTGATACCCGGCTTGGGTAATTATTCAATACGTGCAGTTCGTCGCTCTGAAGACCGGTGGGCAATAGGAAAACGCTGATGTAACAGGGCATGCCTATAGTTTAGACTACCTCACTCCTTGTAAAGGAGATACCGACTCTCCGTACTTCCTCGATCAATATCCTTCCTATACACTATCAGGGGCTGGGAGGAGACGACGGGTCAATGAAAATGAAAGCCAGTCGTCAAGTCCCCTGCATACGTATGTCAGTCATAGTGATAAGTGGATTCCTGTTATAACGGGTATTATTAGTGCTGGATCCAAATCATATCCCGGATGCTTCTTGCGGAGGGTCCCCATAGTGTGAATCCACGAAGAGGTCTGTATGTCATAAGCGGAAACTTCCTGCTTACCGAGCCTTCGTACACGAGTGACCGGTGAGATGGAGGTTATCGATTGATATGGCCTAGCTCGCCAAGTCCGACTTACCAGACTTAACAAACGCGCCGATGTGGCGTTTTGCCAATGAGGTGGGATCGACGTCTATTCCGCCGCCTGGCACATGAATCGTTACGCCCCAAGCAGACCCCCCGAATTCTTTCGCTATCCAATCCTGTCAGTTTAGCAGACGTAACTCCTGGTATGCTCTGCCCAACTCGAGCTAGCCAGTCTGATACGTACATGCAGACGTCCATAGAAAGATCGTCCGTCAAATGCAAAGTCTGCATACGCTATGTATAATGTACCTACCTAGGCAGGTACTTCCCCAGCAGCCGGCGTTGGATCGATCTTGACGGCCTACATAATGCGCTACATAATGTGCGCATCAACAACGGTGCAACCGGCCAGCACAGGCACCAAACCACCTCTAATCCATTAGTCTCCCTGGGCAGGAATCAACCCCCCGCGCATAACATCATCTTGTTCCGACTGGACCATCTAATGGTGCCGACTGCTCGGGAACAACCTTTGTCATATCGTTTGGCCCTGGGGCGACGCCCACTGCCGAATTGCATACGCAAAAGCTGATCTTCTGGGTCGGCAGCGTGCAGTCGCTTCGATAACTGGCTCTCCGGGCACTTGGCCTTCCCTGTTAAAAGCGATATTCTGCATAACAATGTCTCTTGCGGGAAAAGAGCTGGGCTGGGCTGCCCTTAGTCGACTCGAGGCCGTGGCAGGCAGGGCGAATGACAATGTGAACTATCCGGTAAGCTGGCCACTGAGACGTTCTCATTCACATTCCCGAAGGTCTTCTCACTTGGCAAAGCACGCGGCAAGGGCTGGAATGGCGGCGTGTGATACAAAGCCTTGGGCAGAGCAGTTACTGTCAGGACGCAGCAGAAACTAGAATTCCAGTCCCCGGCTTCGAATGCGCTCACTGACCTTACATATGCAATGGTACGTGTGTGTAAGGTTAGCTCTGGTAGCACGTTTCTGTTCATCAGGCAATTCCCCTAGCCCCAGAGCAATAGCCGTCACTGCCAGGGATCTAGCACCCCTGCTTACAGATTTCTCCCACGTCCCATCTTCCTGTTTCGCTTGCAGCCGCGGCTTCTTTGACTGCGGTTAGTGTCCCTGAATCCCCCGCCTCTTCCAGGGGACCTACAGTAGTTAGCTTGCTAGCCTTTCTCGCTGCTGAGCCCCTTGAACCCTTATGTAAAGTTCGAGGAGCCATGGCCCATGGCCAGGCTCCAAATCCCGGTCCCACCACGAGCCTGAGTCTGTTAGCCCATCCATGGGAGCCGCCACAGGCAACTAGAGTGACTCGTCTGTGGGATGCGGGTACGGTACAACTCGGTCATACTAGGACTATGTACCTTCTCGTCTCTTTCTTCGTCGTGCCCCGATGGTGTGGATGGTCCTTGATATCTATGTCATCCCTGCTCATGCTTCGCATTGATGGGTTCTTTACGGCTTAGTTCGGCTCCATCAAAACTGTCTCCCGCGCCATTGGTGAGCCCTTTCCTGACTTCCACGCTGGAAACATATGCATTTCCCTGTTAAACTCCTCTGGCGAAACTATCCACCTAACCCAGAGCTTGGTCTAGCCTTCCCGGGCCGTTGATACAGATGGGCCTTTCCTCCACTCTTTATGCTCACCCTCCGTCAGGCCATTTATTTTGACTTCGGCTTTGCTTCTTGCACCGCCCGCCTGTCAAATCTTATTTACTCTATCTGCTAACGGACTCCCGCCGAGTTGGTACTCGAGACGTGCGCTAAAACACAAAGCAGGGGGACCTCGTTCTGTGGGAGATTATTTTTCGACTTGTATTCGTTTACTACTGGGTCTGGATGGACTACAACAGTCGTGGCGCACAGTTGCATATTCTAAAAGTTCGATATCGTCAACATCTTGGAATCATTATTTAGGCCCCCGGCACCGAGTTGTTAACTCCCTGTCGGAATTGATATTTTGATGTATTGGGTCCCTTCAGAGAAACAGCCCCAAGCAGGTCATTGTTTGCCAGTTCCAGAGCAGGAGTAGATGACTGGGGAGGCCCGGCGACTCTACTGTTACTTTGACGGTTCTTCTTTCGTTTCCGGCATCGGTCAATGTTAGCAGAACAGGGGTAATCAGAGGTTCGAAGAGCCTTGCTCTCGGCAAATTTCCGAATCTCCTTGTCGATTTGAGTGGAGGTGAGCCCTCGTTGCCAGGCCGGGCAACACTCAAATATGCCCTCTGCCCTGCAAAGTGACTAACTTAATAATAGGTATCACAGAATCAAGCATAACATAAACCGAATCCGTGGGGTATTACCGGATATAAATATACAGGGTCTTCAGTGATTCACCCTATCGGGATCGATCTTCTGTGGTTACTAAGATGACCGCTGCGCTTACCATGACTCTTCACCATCACGATGGTTTCCATAGCGATCTCGCTTGGCATGAGCGTCGACCAGAATCTTTACGACGGCCCTACGCCGATACTGAGAAAGTGACTCTTCCATCCATCAATGAGGTGAGTCTTCTTCTCTCAACTCTCGGCGTAACGCTTCGACTAACATAACAATAGGCTTTTCCGGAATTGCAGCTCCGGGCCCACCCTGATGCTTCTAGGAGAGCAGAACACCACATGTCATCACCCCGTGGCGGACCTGGGCATAGGCTGGTGACGCCGCCGGAGTATATCCATTCACCAAGTGGATCTAAACGGCGACGGCTGTCCTGGGAATACGAGAGGGAATACGAAAGAGCTGGACAGATCCCAAGGCTCTATTCCCCTCAGCAGCAAAGCACTTGCCAGCCGCAATCCTCATCGGCTGGCACCGATCTAGCTTCTGAAGCATGGACGAACCCCAACGGCAGAACGTCCTATGTTACAAGAAGCCCACCTCCGTTACCTTCCCTGGCCACAACAGGCGGGTACGAAAGAGCTGAGCGACGCCCAACCCTGCCGAGCCTACTATTGCCTGATGTGAGAAGAAATGTCGTGGAGATGCAGGAAGTTCGGAACAATTCGGCGGATGGCTATTCCCAAGAATCTCTCAGACGGCCAAGCTTCACCTACGGTACAGACTATAGACGGGAAGCGGGAGCGTCCGCATACAGACCCGAAAACGGAAGCTACGGCGTTCTCCACGCCACCAGACACCATTCGCTCTCTCTGGGATCTACCCGTCCCTTAGATCGTACGCCCTTCTTGATTGGGCCGATTGGACACCCATACCACGACAGCTACATGCGCATGGGAGATCCTAGGAATGAGATGGCTGGCGACAGCAGACAGCGCAGACGTCGAGGAAACCTACCTAAAGAGACTACGGACAAGCTCCGCTCCTGGTTTGTTGCTCATGTCGAACACCCATATCCGTCCGAAGACGAAAAGCAGGAGCTTATGAGGCAGACTGGCTTGCAAATGAGTAAGTCGGCATCCTTTATTGTTGCCCCTATTCCGATGGGCACGCAAGAGACGTTGACTGTTCTTTCGTTTCGTGGCTAACTGTTGCTGCTAACAGACCAAATATCAAACTGGTTTATCAACGCGCGGCGTCGGCAATTACCGAATTACAGGAACAAAGCTCAAGTGGAGGGCGATGGTACGAGTGGCAGGTGTGCCGCTACCGGCAAGATGCAATCCCCGACAGCAGGACACAGCTACCGTTTTGATAACAACCATGCTACCACTCACCTCAGCGACGGGGAGGCCAACAACTACGAAGATGCCGAACTGGAGCACCTGGAGCGACGGAGGGGCACAAAGACCGATCGCAACAGTTTGTGAAGCAGGTCATCATATTTGCCCACGGAGGCGGTGGGGGTGCAGCACTTTATTTTCTACGAAAGACTAATGCTACGAACAAAGAAGGGCATCTTCGCGGACGGTTTCTTACGAAAAGCTTACGACAGCCTTTAAGCCCGAACTACGGCTGTTCTGGGGATTGTATGACTTAAAGACTTTGCAGCATCTTACATTGGCGAATCAGGAGCTTAAGGGTTAAAAAAATCATTGGGTAACGGAGTGACATTCGAGAATATGAGGCTTCCTCTCCGATGAGAACGCAGCGGATGAACTTCCCTTGGAGCACCACGAGTTTCAGTGTTACGTTCCTGTTCATACGCACGCATTCCGGGGGAGACTGTAGAGTGCGGTCGCGAGGTGGGGTCAGGCACTTGTTTGGATATGAACGCGGTTAGCCAAGGGGGTGGTGGTGGGTGGCATGGGTTATGCCAGCTCCAGTACGCTGGTCGGAATCCTGCATCGATACGACCATCCATCGGGTCATGTTCCACAGGCGGAGGGGACATTGGGTGGATAATATCGCGTACCCCGGATGGAAACCTGCGCTTTGGTGCTTCCGATCGATAGATTAGAATGCAGATCCCCCTCCATAGGCGTCTGCCTGAATAATGGTGTGAATGGCGAGGGTGGCAACCGTGACTGCGTCGGACTTCCCAGAGTGAAAACTATGGCTTGATGTATACCTAAGTGTACGCGGAATCGAGTACTGCACTTCACGGTTTACAAGCAAGCACATTACACTTCCCGTCCGCCTAGCATACCGGCACGGAGCCGGCTTTTCTCAAAAGGTTAAATTGTGAAGTTATTCCCATGACGGCCTTCTGCTCCCTGGGACGCTAGTCAAATACTTGGACCGAAACTTTATTCCACACAAGCGGGTCTCTTCCGAGGCCCGGGTTTGGGGACGACGTCATACTAAGAACAAAGCCTAATCTAATAAAGTTCGAGCTTAGACTATTCGTAGTCGCATTAGACAGTTGCCCGAACTCAATGTTCAGACACTGCCACGTTTTCCAGGGTCTCGTGCCACGTGGTTTCGGGGTCTGACGCACGTGTTTTGCTTGATACGTCTCGGTCTAACGTAAAGTTGGCGCGGTCGAGGATGGCTTGGGCAGTTGCGCTGAGATGATATATCATGACACTTCTTCCCGCATTTACTAGCGGCCGGACTCCCCGTAACCCCCCAGGCTCTGGCCGGAATAGTCCGAAGTTGAGACACCCCCTATATCCAGCAGCCGGAATACGGGATTAAGTAGTAAAATTCCAACCAGTAATAATAGATGATCAACCTACATCAAATAAGAAGAGCTGATGGTTATTTTCGGTTCCTTCTTTACTTTGTTGGATTACATGTAAATAGGAGTTTAGAGGTGTAGTATTAGGTGGCTCAACCATATTGGCAGAGCCTGCCCCCCTTTCCTCAGCTAGCAGCTGCCAGGAGCCCCTAAAAAAAACGTGGGTCGGAGCGGAGTTTAAGCCATGCATCGTTGATTTAACTCAGAGCTACAGGAAATGTTGCACCTCTCTAGGTACTTGTAGGTCTTGTAGTCCGTAGTAGTTGGCAGGCAGCGATGGGATTAGTCGGGGCACCTTCCGCTAATATGTGTCAAATTATAAAACGAATGAAGCAGTCGTGTATTGATCTGTCGCTTTGTATTCATGATACTGATTATACATGCCACTCTCTAATACCCGGTTTCCATGGTCAGGACGCAGCATATGGGGCTTGCGGCAGAGAGTCAACTGCTTTGGTCAGCGTCAGTGGATAGCCACTTTATTAGTGACTTAGCAAGGAGGAGACTTCTCCCGAACGATGACTTGGTGAGTAATACTAAATATCTTCCGGTGATACATAGCAGGTGAACTAATTATGTTCAAGGCGACATAAGGGTTCGTCGTCTACCGCTAGCCGAGTGGTAC
Organism: Monosporascus sp. CRB-9-2; assembly: GCA_004155915.1. Taxonomy (NCBI): domain Eukaryota; kingdom Fungi; phylum Ascomycota; class Sordariomycetes; order Xylariales; genus Monosporascus; species Monosporascus sp. CRB-9-2. The sequence continues at coordinate 50,721 of QJOA01000267.1, read as the reverse complement.
CTTTACGAGCCCGCTCGTCCACGACTGTAGATCATACCCCGACGGCTTCGCGACAGGACTACGGTATCTGTTAGCGAATGCCGTCTAGCGGATACTCCGAAGATGTTGGATAAATTCAAGGTCGTTGGACACTCGTGAAGCCATCTGCTTCGGTTGGTGTGGATCCCAACATGGGTAACCCCTCCTGAAAGGCTCTAGCAGCGCTGTTTCGTATGCTAGATGACATGCTCTACGAGCTTCTCGTCGTTTATACAGTGTGGTTTGTGTTTACAGTACAAGGGACCGTGTTGCCTATGCTCTTCAGCAGGCTGGAAACGGAGAACCCGCGTCGCCAGGATCGAGTCTCTATCCTACCCCGAATACCCACCACACCTATGCTCGTCTCCCTTCTAGTAGACCTTTCCAGTGTTCAAAAAACGACACCTTCAGTTTGCATGCTACTCGGGCTGGCGACCATGATGACATCGATAAGATGGCCTAGCTGTGGCCTAGCGCGCGTATTCATGAGGCGTGACCTTCACTGAAGCCGCCTAGAAACTGAAGAGCGACTTCGGGTAGACACAGGTCGGATTCTTGGGCGGTCAAGACTGATCTTAGCAGCCGGATATCTTCTTCTACTCCAGACCTAACGGAACTGCCATACTGGCGGGCTGCATCTGCAGCAAGGTAGGTGTCTCGTAAGAGAGCTAGCCATTGGCAGCATTCTCTAGAACCCACGGACGTGGACATAAGCGAGCTTCCGCCGTACCAGGCTCTAGTGACTTACTCGGAACGCTTGCGGAAAGTAACCCACACTGACAACAGATCTTTAAACATCAGATGAAGGTTCGCGCAAATTCGGTGAACTTACAAGTGACGGACCCGTGCGCGCTGACGGTGTCGGTTTTTGACCTTCTTACTCCGCAGAAGTGACGTTCGGCTGATTAGCTACTCTAAAGTTCCAGCTTTACCGGGAGTGTACGCATAGCACGGTAGTACGAGTGTTGATTCTCTCCAGAGGCAACTTAGGCCAATGCCTCGAGAGATCAAAGGGCGATCCATCTCTTCCCCGTTTGAACCTGTCACATCCGCCCGCCCAGCCATCTCTAGGCAATCTGCGGGATCTCGGGTGCCAGCGGCTCGGCTGGGGTGGTGGAGGGTTCGCTACCGAGTCTTCCCTGCTTGCGTGCCTCTCCGTCGCAGACTCTTGCAGCCCATTCCACACCCCCTGCCTGTGTAACATGACGGGATGACGGGTAGGGAGTTGAGGCTGGCTGGCCATGGACCGGAGCTCGTTCGTAAACCTGCCAGATGCTTCAACACTGCCCTCTAGTAATTAAAGATACGTGCATCTCGCCCTTGAAGTCATCCATGAGAGCACGCAACACCAAGGGGCTCAGATATAGGGCTCCCATGAAAGGGGCCATTCGGATTTAGTCGAGCCACACATCCCTTGACGGCTGTCAGATGTCCGCGCAAACTTCGAAGGTAGCGCGCGCTATGCACGGTGGCGTCTGGTCCTACCCGCGCTCGGAGCAAGTTTAGTCCGTGCGTCCGCTTGCTCCGGGGTTTCCTACCACTCCGCGGTAGCCCCCTGTTGTTGATGGGTCGGAGGGCCTATCATTGGTGCCTAGCTCTAATTCGTAGTTTACTTCATCTTACGTTGCCTCCTTTCTGTGCCATCAAGCACCAAAACGTTCGGACGGTCGAGGGTTTAAGTAGAATCGCACTCAATGTTCGTCAATATCACTCACTATTAAGGAGTGTTTGTCGCTACCATGACCGGAAATGGACCTTCAATCGAGACGGGACCCGGCGGCCATACAGGGGAATCTTTGGTAACTCGGCATAGTTCCAATGGCTGAATATCAACTAATAGACACGCAGGCCTGTGTATCCTGCCGTTCTCGTAAACTCAAATGTGATAGAGTGAGGCCTCGGTGTTCGCGCTGTTCGAAAGCTAAGGCCGAGTGTGTATATCCCGAATCTCAGCGCAAGCCAACCTTCAAGCGTAGAAATGCGACTGAACTTGAAGCCCGCTTAGGTAATCACCAAGCCAGAAGACGGAAGACGTACCCCAGGCTAAGATTCGATAGCGCAGGTCGAGGCCGTTCTTCAGGAGGTTGGCGCGAATAGGCCATCTCAACCTGCAGCGGACGAGGCGGTTGAACCGCTGAATTTTGACTTCTCGGAGGAACCCCTAACCGAAGACCTGTTTCTCCAGGGGTTGGATTACTCAGGACCGGGCACCTCCCACGATGATCATGACCTCGGGCCCGATGCGTGGGCTTTCGCACAGGAACCGGAACCTTCTAACCGCCAGCAGCCCATGGGCGTCCCGTGGGAGTTGATAGATCTTGGTCTCTCGGAGAGTCTCCCGCCAATGGATCTGATGGAAGAACTGTGAGTGTCTTATTAACGTCCCGCGGGTCTAGATGGTCAAAGCTGCTCACACGGGCAGTAACCGGATATTCTTTGAGCGGCAGCAGAATCTTATCCCGGTCATACATCCTCCGCGCTACCTGCAGGCTTTCTATTCCGCACCCCACATGAGGCCGCCGATGGCTTTACAGTACGGTATATGGGCACTCGCGTCCAATGGACATCCAAAGTATAGATCATACCATGAGGTCTTCTACAGGCGTGCGCGGAAGTACATCGATGAGGATGAGATGAAGGTATTTCCCACGCACACCATGTACACAGATAATCCGGCTCATATCGTCTATCATAGGGATACGGTGAGCATTTCATCACGGTTGCTCACGCGGTAAGTTAGTTGCTTGAAGGCCAAAATCTCCCTTCGTCGAAACACTGCCCACGAGACTCGACTTCCTAAGCACGCCTCCTAAGCCCGCGCCTTATGCAACATGCGTCTTAACGACACCATTTCAGATACCCCCTGAGCGATTATTAACCCTAGTTATAGCAAGCCTGGTGTCTGATCGCCACCGACGAAGCTAGAAGTATGATGTTTACACGAGCAGCAATGAGCTGCTCCCGAGCTGTCCGGTTGGTTCAGATGATGGGCCTTCACCGTCTCGACTGCCCGCCAGAGGAGGTGGCTCCCACTCTAGTACCCCCGAAGGACTGGGCAGAGCTGGAAGAGAGGCGCCGCGTATTCTGGGGCATCTTTTGCATAGACAGCCACTGCTCCATCTCCACGGGGTGGCCGCATCTTATTGATACCTCCGAGGTATGGTACGAGTGTGATCTCGAAGACGTTCGAGCTGACTGGCCCTCCAGGTTACGACTCACCTCCCATCATCCGAAGCTGCTTTTCACGCTGGTATCGAGACGGAAACGTGCAGCATTCCTGACATCTTCAAAGGTACACGGCATTCGTCGTTCGCTAGTGCTGTTCTGGTCTGCCATCTGTTTAACCGGATCATGAAGCATGTACAGCATCCTAAACAAGATGACAATTCCGATAACTACGAGTACGGACAGTACTGGGAACGGCATCGCGATATCGACAATACCATCTCCAACGTCTTCATGTTTCTTCCGGAGGCGGCTCGCCTGCCTGACAATTACCGTGACCCCACCGCTGTGAATACGAACCTAAACCTTCACGCCTGTGTTATTTGCCTTCATCACCCAGCCATCGACAGGATAGAGGAGCATAAACTTCCAAATCATATCAAGAAATTGAGCCATGACCGGCTCTCTACGGCGGCTCAGGAGATCGTCAACATCGTACGGTCCACGAGCCACATACGTACGAGTGTTGTAAGTCGAGCTGGAACTTGGGAAAGAAATATTGATCATCCACATCCGAATCCCGCTGACCACTTCGATAGAGGAGCCCCTTAACTGCGCTATCTCTATACTGCGCCGCGTCCGTGTACATCTACTTCAGCAAGGAGAACAAAGAGTCTGCCAACGTGGCCAACCTCGATTTCATCATCTCCGCGATGGAGGTCATCGGTCGTGACCACGCTATCACGCGGGCGTTCCTGAGGCAGGTCTTGCTCGACATCGACCACAACGGCATCGGGCATATGGTGCGGACGCCCCGGCTCGACAGGATGTCGGAGGTGCTGGGGGCACAGGTGTCAAACAACATCCCCATGCTCGCCCGGTCGAGGATCTCGCGACATACCGACGTCCAGCCCCCTCTGCCGGGGCGCTTGCCGCTGGAAAGGCCGGTCGGCAAAGTCATCAGAGAGGAATCCTCCGAGGCGGGGCCTGCCCTAGGGAGATTCACGGCGTTTCCCACACCGTTGCGTGGCGGTTCTGCAGAGGCCGTAGGAAACAAGCGGAAGCGCGCATCGCCCTCTACGGGAACGGATACGCGAAGCACATCCGGCAACGACGAGCCATTATGGGCGTTTGACAGCATGCAGGGTCCTATATCCGACGCCCCTAGCACGCTCCCATCGGGGCCTACAGTCGGCGCCAGTGCCGCACAGCAGCCTTTCCCCGCCGGCGCATCTGTCTCGGGAGATCCCCAAACGGAGGGCCTCGCACAGATGAACTTGCCTCACCGAACGGGCTCGCCCGCCGCCAACGCCAATCCGCGCCTGAGCCACGACACGGCCCCGCCGACGGCAGAGGGAGGGCCGTCCTCGTCATCTTCGTCCACGTCGTCCCAGCAGCAAACCATCGGGCCGGGCGTGAGCATAAACTCGACAATATTCCGGCACTTCGGGCCGCGGCCCTACGCCACGAGCGGCCGCGGGGCGGGGCGCACGGCGGCGGCGGCGGCGGCGACGGCGGCGCAGGACAACAACCCGCGGCGGCGCACGAACCTCGGCGGCTGGGACATGGCTAGCGTGTGCATGTACACGCAATTCCTCCACGGGAACAACGACGAGAGCGCCGGCGGCGAGGGTAGCAAGGGCAACCCGTGGATGATCGAGGCCGACGCCGAGGCCGCCAACGTGGACTGGAGCCTGTTCGCCACGGACGGCGGGACCGCCGACGTGGGCTGTCTGGGGTACGGCTCGGGCGATACGGGGCAGCCATAGTAAGGAGTTGTTGATACTGGGATAGGACGGAATGTGTTTTGAAACGGATATCCGCCTTTTGAACAAGAGGGGGCCTTGTATATTTAGAAGCTAGATGGAACCGTGCCCGATAGAGCGGTTGACAACTTGGGCATCGATTTCCTGTTGAATGGCTGCTGGCCTTTGACGGCAAAACTCTGACCATTTCACGTCCAGCGCGCGTTACTACACGGAGCTTAGCCGTACGAGCCATACGGGTGATCCCTCTCGTGTATTCTTTAGACGGCTGTACTGGGCGGAGACAGAGAGAGTCGAGTCGCACCAATGGGTTACCCTCGTTTAAACGGCGGCGTGTCACCGGCCTGTTGTGGACATGGAGATGGGTAATGGTTCGAAACACATATCCTTGGCAGTCCTCGTGGTACGGGTAAATGACGGCCCCCTTTTTTTCGAAAGAAAACAGAAAGCCCATTATTCACTCCGGCCAACTCATGCGCCGTGATAACTGCGATTTCCCTATTCGGCCGTTGGTGTCCGCCCCTTTGAGCGATGGTTTGTTCTCTTACGCTACAGCCGACGGAACCCCCGGGGGAAGTGGTCCTCGATGTCTCATGATATATATAAAACGTCGGGCGAGGTGGGCACCGGAACTGCTGGCTCGGCGCCGCGGAGCGCAGGACAAAATAGGGGCGAACACAGGAGATAAATGGCGACACGGCCGTGTTGGACGAGGTGACCAATGATTGTCTCATGGGTTAACCGTTGGGGCCGGTGGTCGAGGAAGATATTGTTCCTGGCGGAGCTGGTAGCAAGCGACTGAAATGCGTCAGGAAAGTGTATGAGAAGAAGCGGCTTGGTCCTTTACTATAACCAATGGCCGTTTCTTGAGTTCCCTTTCAAGATGGGGCGGGCCATATTGCAAGAATGGAAGGGGAAGCATCTCGAGGCGGAGGAAGAGGCATAACCGTACCGGCGGCTCGTTCCCGGCTGGTTGCTACAGCCGTTACGTCGCTTTCTTTCTATACGAAGACCCAAGTGAGTTGACGCCCACGGCGTAGTTAATTCTTTGCAAAGGAAATCCGGCAATGGAATGATTTTGCATGTCAATCCGACCCCTACAGACATGTCGAAGCATTTTGACGATCCAGAAGGAAAACGAAAATACTTCGAGACGATATAAAACAGGTACACACGGGCAGTAATTCTGCATTTTGATGCGCATAGGAATTTATTGTAATAGTTATACACTGCTACAACGCCGGCAGCACTAGTATATAGGTCGGCCAAATACCTATTACTAAAAGAACGCCGTGCGTGGGTATGTTGAGGTGCCTTCATGACACTTATTCCTCCCGCTCCCCTCGAGACCGTACCGCTATTCGTAGTTGGCTGGGATCAAATCAATCAATCCATCCGTTCATTATCTTTCGGCTGAGTCATCCACACCCCCAAGTCACTAGGACCTTTCTCCGGCTCAAGACCGAAGAGCTAATCTATACCGATACCGCTCAAGGGCTAATACAATTATGTCCTAGCCTCAACCGCGTTCCGATGACTGGGCTCGAATGATGGAGCCGAAACCTAGAGGGTGCCCTCTCTCCCCGGGGATTTCCTGGTTTTCTAAGCTGATATCACAGAATGGTGAAAAGCCGTACGTTTGTGTATATTACGGCAGGGTGCCGTTCTTTATGGCGTCGTGGACCACCTCGGAATACAAATTCATTGCCGGAACGCCGAAGCCCATGCAACTCATGCTGATTACCCTCGTATGCCTGATTAATGCAAGTAAGAACCATCGAGCCATGTAAATGTAGAACGCAGACAAAGCGGGAGCAGTCTGATATATGTATGTATGGCGGACAACGCCGATATCCAGGACAAGATGCCCTATATGGTGAGAGGGATCTCCTGGAATGCTGTCCGCAATGGATGGTCGTATCAGTCGAGTATGCCGCAACCGCAAGCTCATTTGCTTGATCTAGTGTTTTGCTTTTTACTCTCCAACTCTTCCTTCATCAAGCGTTCACTGAAGCTCCTTGGGTGGCCGACGAACTTCATGGCTTCCGGCTGATAACTAGTCGACTCGTCGATACCAGTCCGTCCATCCACACTGCCAATAAAAGTTTGGATGTCGCCCATTGCCGCAGCTTCTTCGAGTATCTTCTCATTACGGACGCTACTCATGTGAAGCGGCTTGCCTCTTAACGATCCCACCGAGCCAGCGTGAACGCGACCCTGGGGAGAGGTAACTGTCGGAGTGCTGCGTTTGGCTATTGGCACTCCAGGAGATCTTGGGTGTGAGGTCTCTTTTACTGCCTTGGCTGAGGGTTTAACGGGCGAATCCCCGGGCTCGTCCTCTTCGATATACTTCGCGTCGGGCTTTGTCGCAGTTCGTGAGCCGGCTGAATTTCCGGCAGGGACGTCCTCGAAATCAAACATAGCTTCCTCATCAAAATCGCCTACGTCGCACATATCGCTCGCCTCGGTGGTTGCATTCCTAGACGTCGCTGCCCCGTCCTTAGATGTATGATGCTGGGGAGCCATTTCTTTCGGCATAGTAATCGTCGACTCAGGAGGAGCGAATCTCTTTCTGCCCTTGAACGAGCTCAATGCCGGCATCGAGAGAATGTCGTCATCTGATTCATCCTCCTTATCGTTGTCATCCTCTTCCTTTTCCTGGACCATTTGCAAAGGCGGGCCCAGCAGGTTGGGCGGATGGGCATTATTTATATCACGAGGCATCGAGGGGCGATTGTGAGTCACCGCTGATGCCTGGGATGCACCCCCTCGTCTCCTCCCATTTAAGTCTGCCATGACTAACTCGTCCTCTTCATCATCCTCGCTGCCTTGGTTGCCTACTACAGTCCATTTCGAAGTGTCTTCTGTCGAGTTCCTTGCCAGAGCCTTCAGCTTCTCGGTAGATGTTATCTTCTTCGGTCTCGGCGGAGAGCTACCCAGCAGGTCGAGATCACCTTCTCCGACGATATCTGGTCGAGACGACTCATTAGAAGTGTTAGTGCCATTGCCTAACTGTGTACCCGGGAGGTCCGTGGGCCGGGATTGGGGTGATGCAGTCGGCAGAACTTCCTGGCCTTCGACGTCAAAGCGCACCCGTCTCGGGCTGAAGGCTTTCATGGAAGAACTCGAAGAGCGACGAAGAGCACTTTTCTTAACACGTGCATTGCTGTCGTCGGACGTAATTGAGGAGAGAGTTTCTTCCGTATTGCGCCGGATGGGATCTGGGCGGGAGACCACTATGGGTGCAAGAGATTGAGAAAATGCGGCTTCAACTCTGTTAGGTTCTCCTTTATCACTGTTCTTAGGTACTGTGGGAAGTGGTGATGAGGTAGGCGCAGGACTGTCACGCTCGACGGCTTCAAGCAAGGGGAGATAGCTCGGTGTGAACAGACCATGGAATTCGCGTTCACGTTCATGGGGACTTCTTGGACCATTGTCCAGAGGGATCCCCGTCGTATTGAGCGAAACTGGAGGAGGCGAGATGACGCCTCCGGACCTTGCCATTCCGTTGAGATTGTTGACTGGTGTGGAGGTAGCATGTGCGTGAGTGGTTGAGGAGGTGGTGAGGGTGGTGGGTGATAGGTGTGAGTCAGCGGCAAGATGACGTTGATTCTCAATACCAGGCTTCAGGGCCGGGTATTCGTGGAGTGAGTCGGTGATGGCCTTTTCTACCTTTGATGAGACATCTCGGGGTACACCCTTGAGTACCTCGTCTTTGTAATGCTTGAACTGCTGTGCCATATCCTGGCTGTAATCGTCGACTTTCCGCTGGAGCTCGGCGAGCTTTTGGAGAAGCTCCGACACCAGGCTAGTTGTGGCATCATCCATTGTGCCGATCATCACACGTGCGCAGACACACGGCACGCCGCCCGCACACACACAACGGGACACTTGTTGATCAGTCGAAAACGGCCAATGAACAAAGGGCGCACATCATATGCGTAAACGACGTGCAGCGAACTTGATTGGAATATCAAATTCCCGAGCACTTGTTCACCTCAATAGGTATTAAGCGAGGGCCAGATTCCAATTGCGTGCAGATCGCTGCGGCGATGCCGGGAGGAAGGGGAGTCCAGGTCAGCCCAGGGCAGGGTAAGGTAGGGCAGGGCAGGGCAGCGAGGTATCGGTATCTAGTAGTGGTGTTATCTGTTTTTGCTCTGCTCTACTGTTCTTCACCTTCCCATGTACGTTCTGGAAGGAGAAAACCTTGCAAATGAGGAGAACGTTGCGCAATCAGTTTAACTGTGATAGTGTTAGTTTGTTCCTACACCCCAATAAGCGGCACTTGGCACAAAGCTTGATAGCGGTTTTGTGTATCAGGATGCATCTAAAACCTTCTAGATAGAACGGAAGGCGTTGCTGATGTGGCGAATTAGCACCTACCAAGATACTTAAGTATGTGTGTAGGTACTCCATTGTACATACAGGGAAATTACAGTATTTCCTACTACATATGTAGGAATGAATTATTTCGATCATGATAGCTTTTGCACCTGCATGACCAGCCCTGGAGATGTTGATGAATAATCAATACGTCTGTATGATAAGAGGTCTTATTAGGGTACGACAGATGTGATGCGTCAAACAGCTGCACTGATAACCTGGTAAGTTTAACGATCTATGTAATCTATGCAATCTATGCATACCATATTACTGTTGAGTTTCCTTTTGAAGATGACCAAGTATTGACGTTACTTTCAGCATTTATTAGTACCAGGATGGCTTTTCAGATTAAGGCCCATATAAACGTCATGTTATTTATTATCCTGGAATCTATACTGGTTGACTAACGTCTGTTGTAGGGCTTTTGTTGTGCTACCTATCTCTAGAATGGGACAAGACACTGGTCCGGCGATGTATACGCAAGGTGGAGTACATAATCCGCACTTGATGTAAAGGCTAGCATATCTCTGATGCAGCTCCGAGCTCGGGTCCCTTATCCGTACAATCGATGGCAGCTGAATAGAACCATCCAACTTACCAACCGGGTTCAGACCGACTTCTCCGAAGCCTATAGCCTGCCCGGTGATATTCTACGTGCTACTGATATTTAGCCTCTTTTTTAATGCCACGTCCAGTCTAAGTAGATGCATGCGTTGGTGTATCTACCTCCTATCTAGCTGCGTCTTTAATTGTGTAGGGTCGTATAGTACCATCTGGTTGGTGAATCTGGGTGCAGCATAGCGAACAGTTCCCCTCACCCCCATGTACGCAATTCCCTATCAGTGACATATCCGCGATGTAAAGCGCAGCAGCGGCACCCCGTTCAATATGAATATTACTAGTACAATTCGTATGAGGTAGTTCCTTAAATCGTCTTGACAACAGGATGCCGGGGATTGGCTAATGGCAGCCCAGATTGTGTCAAGTACCGGCGTTGGTAAACAGCCAGGCAGCCCGTATCTCGGCAGCGAGATATGTTGCAGGGTCACACGCACAAGAACTCAACAGAAACGCTGATCGCATCAATTGGCCAATCGATAGCTGCAGCGGCAGCGACCCCCGGAGTGGTGAGCCATGCTTGAACCAATCATGGAGATTGCCGGGTTGCCGGATATGGTAATGGATGTCTGGGTAGCCATCTTGCAGCCTCGACCTAGAAGCAACCTGGTGGTGCCTACTTATTTGCCGGGACAAGTTAATACCTACTTATACATATAAGATCCATTCAGTTGGAGCACAGAGTGGGCTTGCATATGGCGTAGTCTGGACTACGCGTACCATAAGTTCTCCAAGCCGGGCAAAGCGTGAATCCTTCGGGGCCTTGGATGCCGGGAACGCAGTGTTACATCCGGGACCGCAACCTCCCTTTCGACTCCAACACGTGTCACCAAGCTCTGGAAATTGTAACGAGCTATTCGGGATCCTGGGATCAGGGCTTTCGGCCGTGAGATGAATGCTTTGAGCGCGGATGCAGTGCGAGAACGTAGCCCGCAGGGTTTGCATAGTCACACATAACTTTCTCTGCCGACATGGTACTTGGGATGCATAGAACTAGATCGCGGTGAAAAACTTGCGACGGTGGGTATCCATGTGGTCACAGTCGATCTTTTAGTCGAATTGCCTGAGCTTTTATCAAATAGGTAGTCGTATAGGATGATATGTGATGTCGTCACTCCGGAGGAAAGACGTTCTCAACTCTGCAGTTGTGGGTTCATAACCTAATACAAACGTTAGGACAGGCTCGGTTCGACACTCCCAGGCCTCCCGATGGGATACACTTCGAGGTCCCTACGTCTAGCTACATGCATCAAGCCCACCAAGCGGGTTTACTAATATTAATATCAATAGTTCGCTGCTCCCGACCAAGAGGCCGTATGTATAGCAAGTTGTGCAGTGATTCTGTGTTCACCTTCCGTGAGCACGTGGGAGACCTGAGAAGTCCACAGGGCCTCGGAGAAATAACCATCGAGACGATATGTAGACGGTCTGCGATCCGAAGGCTCTGATATTGCTTTAAATCCAGCCGTTTATGCCATTGGTACCTGGCATGGAAAGTACGGGAAGCCGTAGCATATCGGTTCGCACACGCCGAAACCCCGGAGTTCGGACGGCATCAGGTAGGTCTATGCTTGAGCTGCGGTATCGGAGAACGATGCCGCAACAACAGCGTCAAAAGCGGAGTCGTGGCGAGTCAAGGCGTGGCAAGGCGGGGCGTGCAAGAGCCGACATATTATATTCAGATTCATCTCGTGATTACAAGTAGCACTCCAGTCAGGCTATCTTCAGTGCATGCTGGTGGTAGATCCAGGGGCACTCATTATGCACCAGATTTGGAAGATCTAAGCATCCTCGCTTTCCGACAACGAGACCAGGCCAAGCTCAGGGCCACATAAAAGCCATCCAAATCTATATACCGTAAAGGAGGCTGCTGCTATGAAGCACTGATAATGCGGCGTGCAAGCCCCCACTGTCAGGGGGTCAGTTGGGAAAGAACTATTGTCTAGAACGCGAAGACCTGATCTTCCAGCTTGCTCACTGGCCGAGCCTTCTTGAAGCCCAGAGCCTCCGTGGACTTCTTTAGCCCGCTAATCATGGGCGGTGGGCCGCAGAGCAAGATCTTAACGTCATCAGCCGGCTTTGGCAGCCATTTCTATGATCGCGTTAGTCCACCTAAATTCGCAGTGATATGACAGGAAGACCTACGGTAATCATATCAGGGGTAACATATCCAACACCGCCTGTCCAGCCCTCGGGCGGCCTGTCGAGAACGTAATGGACTCTAAACCCGGAGTCTTCCTTGGCTAGCGCGTCAAGGTCCTCCTTGAGCAGAATGTCCGCCTCTGTGACGTTTGCGAAGATCAGGTCGACCTGGGTCTTGTCGCCTGCCGCTCGTCCTCGAATGATGGCCCGTACGACCTGGAGCATGGGAGTGATACCAGTACCGCCGGCAATCATGCCGAAATGGCGCACCATATTGGGGGTATAGACGAAGGCGCCCTTGGGTCCTCTCACGCGAATCGTCTGGCCAACGGCCAACGAAGCCATGTGCTTGGAGATGTTTCCGGTAGGGTAGGACTTGATGAGGAGGTCGAAGTAGCCAGGTTGGTGATCGCCCGAGATAGGAGTGTACGATCGGACAATTTCCTTAGTCGTGCCATCAGGCTGCTTGATATCAGCGCCTATCGAGATGTGCTGGCCGATGGGGAGACCCAGGATCGACGTGGGTGTAGGCAGAGAGAATCGATAGCTTCAATATGCATTAGACAGGGCTGGGTTAATGCGTTCGAACAGAGAACTAACATGGCTACATTATGGGAGATGATTGTCTTCTCCTTAAGCTCAAATTCTTGGAAGGCATCCGGCTTCAGAACCTTCTTGGGCTCTGCAGTGTCGCGTGTCGCGTGTCAGATCAGACTTAGGATATAAGAACGACGGAGGAGAACCTACTGGAGCTATAGAACTTGAAGGCGCCTAAAGCAAGGGCAAGTAGAACGGCGAAAGGTGCCCATTCTTTCTTGACAATGTAGGTTCCAACCACCAGGAGACCCGCGGGGATATAGATCCCGTCGACGTAGCCCTTCGAGGTCAAGGACGGCTCACTCATTTTGGCGGAATGGTAGAAAACTCCGGAGTGAACAGCCCGGACTCGACTTTCACCCCTCCTACGCTGGCACTCACAGAATCAAATGCTCAGTGCGACTGGTGATGCGCAGAGGGTGACAGCGGAAAAGACAGATATTTAGACGAAGAAAAATGAGATCGTACGTTATCGAGAACTAGAGATGCCCCAAGCTCATGCAAGGGAACGGGGTAAAATCCCAGTGCCGGATGGCTTCCACATGTCCACATATCAGGGCCCTATCGATTAGTCCTTGATGTAATCGGCTGCCTCTAACCCAATAGAGTAACTTCTGCAGGTAAAGCCATGGCGATCATTGCACCAACTGTCCCATCACTTTGGCGCCACCAAATCGTTGGGTGGCATCTCTAATAAAGTCTACTCTTCCCTCAGCGTGCACGAATAGACCTAGATTTCTCCAGTTATCACGATGGTAGCTCCTTACGTGCCTATGCTGTCTATTATGTTACCAAAGAAGCCTTCAAGGACTGAAGGTGTCAATTGCCGATGTTTGCTGAATTGTGGCTAGAAATCTTATCATATCGCTCTCATAAGTATTTAACGGGGTCTAACCCAACAGGTCTGGGCTGGTGCCACATTGTTCGTGGGGGCTTAAAGTCACAACACTAACAGCAGAAGAGGAAGTTCGCCAAACGTAGGAAGAATAGGTAGGATTGGGTTTAAAAGCACCCTCAAGGTCTCAGTTGTAGGTGGCGCTGCGACCGCATTGATGCTGCGTGTTTTGGAATTGCCAGAATACCCAATCCGATAACCATCACTGCCTTCGTGCGTCCGACGCTGCTTCTCTCGCTTTTGGTAACACTGGGCAAGCCTCGAATATTTTGTTTCAGGATGGGCGATAATCCCGCCTCACCAGTTCAGACCCCTCCCGCAGATCCGCCGTTTCCTCTGACGGACGTGGACAAATGGGTTCTGTCTCTAACAGATGAGGAATTCAAGTATCATGATTGGGATGACATGAAGAAAATCATTGGTATGGCATATGATTCGTATTGTCATGTAACTTTGTCTGATCATATGGCTTATTCTGTTTATAGATGAGAACAACCTCTCCGTTCTGAAGCGGAAGCCGTCGGATCTCAGGAAATACATGAAATGGACTGCGGAGATCAAGGCACAGTATGGCTCTATGACTAACTACTTGATGGCATGTCGGTTACCTAAAGCCTGGGGTACGCCTCCTTTCAAGCCAGCATCCAATACCCCCTTCGAGGACCCCTCTGACTATCGCGTTTTGCTCAACGACTGGCCTTACGGCATGACGCCAAATATGGCTCACATCGTTGTCTGGTCCCGGACTCCCATCGAGACCGACAACGAGAGGGGTGATTTGACTCCCGAAAGCCGGCAGATAGTTTCTGGCTTCGTTAGACGGTTCTTTGTTGAGAGACTCGGACCCCAAGGGAGCGACAAGGTCTTATGGTTCAAGAACTGGGTCGCATTACAGAGCGTCAGGGCCCTGGAGCATATTCATGTCATTGTGAGGGACGTGGAGAAGGATATTCTTGATGAGTGGACAAAAGAGCTAGACTGCCATAGACTGTAGAACTGAAGTATGCCCGCTAGACTAGTTAGATGGCCAACTCAATGGAAGATCTTGCCTGGCTTTGCTTTGTCCGCCACCGAGATGGACATCGCAGGAGAGGTCATTGAGCTCAGAGACGGCAGGTTGTGGCGGCCGAGGGATTTCGCTTCTCAGGCTGCTCGTCTCTGTTTTCTGTTTCCTGCTACTGGCGCAGCATTTCCCTGCTGCTGCTGCTGTTGCATACCAGCCATTCCAGCCATTCCACGAGCTGCCCCCAAGAGACCGAATCCCTTATAGGCACCGTAAGCAGGGACCACGCCCCACAACAGCCATCCCCAGTTGCCGAACAGAATGACAAGGACTACCGACGCCCAGGTGCCCCAGATGACATCGAACATGTACTCGGTGAGGCCTGGAGCGGATAGGTCTTCCCCAGACTTCTTTAGTGCCTTTGTCTGAGGATCATATTTGGGACGTCCCATCGTCTCCAAGACAAATTCGCATAGGAAACTTGGAATTGAGAGAAGGACGTATAACATAGTTGACCGCTTCTTGAAGAGCAAGTTGAATAACACAAATAGAGTGTTAACTATGAGAGTGCCGACATGTAGGTTGTTCAAGGCGGCCGCGTTCGACTTTGCTCTGTCCTTGCGTGCTTTCTGTGCCATTGTAATGACGAAGTAGGGTGGTGCAAATATATTTCAGGGCCTGGTTGCTCTTGATGGTCCGGACAGTACAGATGAATCCGTGTCTTTGTTCTGGACTTTGAGCTGATGTCACGATGTAGTATAACGTGGCGTTTACAATCCTCGACGAGGCTGAATTGAGAAGAACCTCTAGGAGTCGCATCCGGCGGGCCCCTCCATGGAGAATTAAGGTGGCTGGTTAGCTGCAAAGTGGCGGCGTCTACAGTACCTAGTTACCTAATGTTAGGCCCCTTGAGAGCGCCACCTGCACCTGCAAATATCAAAGAAAGTTGTTGCTCTGCCAGGCTGGGTGGGCCTACACATTCTAGCTTTCAGGCGGCGCGTAACCAATCAACCTCCCACTGTCCTTTACCCACCACAACAATTGATGAATCCAAGTCGCGAGGACGCTCGGACTGCGAACCAGGCGATAAATGAATGCCTGCTCGAAACATCCCGGCACAACCAAAACGGACGTTCGAAGCTGACGACATTCGACTGTCTAGAGACATATTCTGTCTCTGGTACCTAGAGAGAGGTAGTGGGCAGGGGGCGCATCGAGTGCCGGAGGCAACAACCACCTCCTCATTCACATCGAGGGAAGTCATGTCTTGCTGTTAACTTCGCGCCTTTCTTTCACCTACCTAGCAAAAGTCCTTCTTGCACCTTTTCAACAATCGGATCATTATCGCCAGACATGCTGGTTCAACAGGGTAGCCACGGCCAACACGTTGAAGATTTCACTTCTTTCGGTTTTAGAAGCACTTTCGGCCTGATACGACCTCCTAGCCCTCAAATCTCCACCACCCGGGTTTCGAGATAGACGCCCGGTAATTCTGTCTAATTACTACGGCACCAGATCGCTCGACTACCTACCTAGTTGTTGTGTCTTCCCGTAAAAGATTTACGCATTAAGACTAGGCGCAAGCTTTGACCGCGAGGAAACACCTACCCTCCCGAACGCCCTACCTGTCATACTACCAAGTCACAAGGCAACCCTTTCGGTGTTACATTCGCAACAGACTTACAACCCTCGCCAGAACGGTTCCCCATGGCCAGCCTCGGATAGCACCACCCATCGATATTTTCAGCGACTTATGCCCATTCTTCGCGCAGCATGGCCCCGACCAGTACGGCCGTTACGGGCCAACTTAGACAAATCGTCTACTACCATCTTGACAATTTATCTTACGACAATGCACTGTTCTTCGCCGAGAGACTAGCCGCCCACGATCCCCGATCGAGCGATTCTGCATATCTGCTTGCCGTCTGCCACTATCGTCTGGGTGATTTCCGGTCGGCTTACGAAGTTAGCAAGGCTGCTGGGTATCGCGGTCTGAATCCTGGCTGCGCCTACATCTTTGCGCAGACTTGCCTGATACTCGAGCGGCATAGAGACGGTATCACTGCGCTCGAGAAGGCTAAAGGGATATGGAACAACAAGGTCGGCTTTGGAAAACACAGTCCCACAACCAGGACCCAACACCCTGACACCGCCAGCGTCTGCTGTTTGCTAGGGAAGCTATACCGAGCCTATGAGGACAAGAAGAAGGCCACCGTCAACTTCGAAGAGGCTCTAAAGGCTAACCCCTTCATGTGGGATGCTTTTACGGCCTTATGCGACATGGGCGTGAATCTCAGGACCCCGAGTGTTTTCAAATTAAACGACACCCTACTAGAAGGAGTGAACCAAAGTTTCTCGAATGGAGTGATGTCAGACCAGAAGGAGGTCAACGGCAACGCTCCTTTAGAGCCTCTGCCCAAGAGAGCGGCGGCCCGTTCTGCAAACCTTGATGTTCCAGACCCTTTCGAATCTCAGCGGGCGGCGGCCGCAAACGAGGCGCTTGGAAACAATTTATTCTCATCGGGATCGGGGGAGAACGATTTCATGTCCAGGATCCAGGCGGCTCGCTCTAGGATGGCAGCTACCGTCGATCCGCTTGGGGTGGTCGAAGGCCAAGAGACGCCGACGACGTCAAATTATGACAGCAATCTACGTGGTCTTGGCTACCAACCTGAGCCTCCACAGGCCCCGAATAGGAGGATGAGGAACGCTGCGCCCGTTGAGCCCGGGGTTTTAGATGTGCCCCTTAAGGCGGGGTCTCGCCTCGGCTCGAAAAGAGGTCACAGAGGACAGGACAGGCACCATGAGGAGGTTGCCGCCGACCCGAACCCAACCCTGCTCAGACCATCCGCTTCTACTGCTACGGGTATTGAGAGGAAGAGGACTGTGTCGGGGCATCTTGTGCAACCTAGAACACAACCAGAAGAACCTGGGGCACCCCAACGAAGAAGCGCAAGGCTGAACATGTTCAATAGAACCAA
This sequence comes from Monosporascus sp. CRB-9-2, assembly GCA_004155915.1. Taxonomy (NCBI): domain Eukaryota; kingdom Fungi; phylum Ascomycota; class Sordariomycetes; order Xylariales; genus Monosporascus; species Monosporascus sp. CRB-9-2. Next base: position 33,153 of record QJOA01000267.1, on the reverse strand, counting down.
CGCGAAGGCCAATTCTGGAACCTCAGCAGTTGGAGCAGGTGCGACCCGTGAACTCAAGAAGGCTAGGCCCCCGGTTTCCAGGATCGTGCGGCCCAACTCAGGCGGGACTAATATCGGCAGATCGGTTAGTGGGAACAGGAAACCTCTCGAGGAGAATGGCATGGATGTGGACCACGCCGAGGCGCCGCGGGTCAAGGAGATCACGCAACCGCCTCCGGCCGTGAGATGTACAGAGCCGGACGCCGGAAAGATCGAGGAAGCGCTGAAATACCTGCTCGACTTATTAAGGAAGTTTGGCTCCGGATACTGTGCATTGTCTCAATATCAATGCGCTGATGCGCTCGCCGCGTACAGTTCACTACCCCGCGCACACCAAGAGACGCCATGGGTGCTGTCACAAGTGGGACGAGCGTATTACGAACAGGCAGCGTATGCGGAAGCCGAGAAGTATTACAGGAGACTGCGCATTCTGGCTCCGACGCGCCTTGAAGATATGGAAGTCTATTCCACCATTCTATGGTTTCTAAAGCGAGAGACGGACCTGTCATTCCTCGCCCATGAGCTGGTCGATTCTTCCTGGCACTCTCCCCAAGCATGGTGTGCATTGGGGAATGCCTGGTCATTGGCTCGAGACCATGAGCAGGCACTGCGTTGCTTCAAACGGGCGACCCAGCTGACCCCCAAATTTGCATACGCATTCACCTTGCAAGGTCACGAACATGTCTCGAACGAAGAATACGAGAAGGCTCTCACGGCATATCGCCAAGCTATATCGGCCGACCGTCGACATTACAATGCCTACTACGGCATCGGACGTGTCTACGAAAAACTCGGCAGCTACGACAAGGCATATACACACTTCCACTCGGCATCCAAGATCAATCCAACCAACGCAGTTCTCATCTGCTGCATTGGTAACGTCCTGGAGAAGCAACGACAAATCGGGCAAGCCCTACAGTATTTCAGCAAAGCCACGGAACTCGCGCCTCATGCGGCACAGACTCGGTACAAGAAGGCTAGGGCACTGTTGGCTCTCAATCAGCTCGAAGCAGCCCAGAAGGAACTCGAGATCTTAAAGAATCTTGCTCCTGACGAGGCAACGGTACATTTCCTGCTTGGAAAGCTTTATAAGACATTGAACGACAAAGGCTCAGCTGTCCGACATTTCACCATAGCATTAAATTTGGATCCCAAGGTTTGTTTCACATAGTTCCCGGAATCGGCTTCGTTACTAACACAACGACAGGCGAGCCAGCAAATCAAGGAGGCAATCGAGAGTCTCGAAGACGATGACAGCTTCGACGATTCAATGATGGGATGATTCAGAGCATGGCACAGGCCTTTTGCTCAGGCGCCAAAGAGCGAATATGTATTATCAGGGCTACAGCGATAAAGGGGGTATCTGGCTAAAGGTGTTGCCGCGTTACTTGATCGAGCATTGGTGGCGGGAGTCGATCCGCCCCAGGTACGGACGCCCCAGGCGGCTAAGTTAGTTATTCGGCATCATTTGGAATCGGCATGGCACAGGCGTTCAGGAAAACCTCAGGTGGCCCTTCGTGGTCGGATCCCATTAGGAAACGCGGCGTTTTTGTGTATACCTGGTAGTAAGGAAACATGCATCATGATAATTGTATATTAAGGAATGAAACAGTCGGGGCCGCCCCGACGACGCAGCGAGCGCTCTTGAGGTTACCTAATAAGGGACGGCCGCATTATCGTCTTTGCGAATATGTGTGATATGTGATCAATGTAGACCGTAGTTTCTTGTAACAGTTCACACGTCCTCATTGATCCATATGAGGTCGCCAGTTGCTTGAGTACTAGCGACCCTTTATTGGGCTGTCAGGAAGCGGTCAAATCACATGCAAGCTGTTGCTGTTGGAAAAGTACTGGGCGCTCAGATGTAGATTTCTACTTTAGAGATGTATGCTTCCTAGATGCGTACTTGGAGAGGCTTTGATTGGCCAAAGAGAGGAATTCCGGTTGCGAATGCGCAGGGGGCACAGACCTTCCGGAGGCTAAAAGATGAAGGTCCGTCCCTTGCCGGCAACAAGTGTCACTTGACAGGCTGAAAGAATAAGAGCACGGACCCCGCGAACTCCTAGCCTAGCGCCATGCAAGGATCAGGAATTCCAGGCCAAATCCACCACCAAAAACCGACCCAGCTTTCACTATTGTTTTGGATCAGGAAACGGCCCTCAATTGACAGCTCTTTTCTAAGATCAGAATCAGCAGGAACCGCCGCCTTATTTTACAACCCACCATATTTAGACTAGCGCATTTTTTTTTTCCCCAACTCACAATCAGTAACAGCCTGCACCGCAATTCTCAGCAACAGATAAATCCCTTTCTCCCTCCACCCAACCAACTTCGCCCACTTCTACTCTTTTCCTGTTTTATACATACACAAACCGCCGCATCTTCTACGCAACCTTCGACCATCGAGTCATCAGCGTTTCCATCAATCTCCATCACCAAAGCACACTTACAACACTCCTAAACCTCATTCAAGATGACTGGACGTAAGTGCATTTGATTATTTCACCTTCTCCAGCTCGCTGTCGCCTTGCAAAGTGGCGATGCGCCAACTGTTGGTGGGGGGTTTGGCCGACCTGATCTTATCACTTACCGACGCGTCCCATCTCAATTTATAACATTATCCCACTTTACGCGACTGCGCTTGGCTTTTAAGAACACCCAAATGGTATCGCGGAATACACGTACTGACGTATCATCTCAACAGGCGGCAAGGGCGGAAAGGGTCTCGGCAAGGGCGGTGCCAAGCGCCACCGAAAGATTCTTCGTGACAACATCCAGGGTATCACCAAGCCCGCCATCCGACGTCTCGCCCGTCGTGGTGGTGTCAAGCGTATCTCAGCCAGTAAGTTACCCATAGTATCTTTCCTAGATAAGACGACAAGATACTAACACTGCATGCAGTGATCTACGAGGAGACCCGTGGTGTCCTCAAGTCCTTCCTCGAGGGTGTCATCCGCGACGCTGTTACGTACACAGAGCATGCCAAGCGCAAGACGGTCACCTCCCTGGACGTCGTCTATGCCCTGAAGCGACAGGGCCGCACCCTGTACGGTTTCGGTGGTTAAGCGTGTCTTCGCTACAACACCTCATACTGCAAATCTACCTACTCCTACGGTCCAACGTCATCTACCTAGTTGGATGGACGGCCATACGCGGCGAGACGGAGGAAGGAAGGAGTCGCGATGGATTCTCTGGACTTGTGACATTACGGATATCTGGCATGATACACACATTCTGATGCTGGCGTTGGTGGCTCTACGGATAATGGACTATATGATACTTACTCTCACCGGCGTCTGGAGGAAGACTGCCTACGAGAGGTACTTGATGCTGAATATACTTGCACTGCATTGATGCTTTGCCCATGAACACCAAAACTAGTTGCTCTTGCCTAAACGTGACTGTCTTGAGGCGCGTCCCTTCGAATCGTGTTTGCGGAGTATTATTTCCTAATGTGCTGGAGTTATCTTCATAACATGGCTCTGGTCTAATGCACTTGTACCCTGTCCGGAACTCCAAACGCCCAACTTCCCTTGCCATGCTCCTTAGGAACATAGTGGGCAACCCCAAAATGCCACTGTAACCTCCCACGATCCTACCCGCGTCCCTCATCCACTCCCTTTTTCTTCCGTTTTTCTCTTTCCCCTTCAGCAAGCATATACTCCCCACCTTTTAGAGGTACTTGCGCCCGGCGGCGGCGACGCGCTGGCGGAAGACGGGGCTGCGCACCTCCATGTTGACGCGGTAGAAGGGGCTCATGACGGTCTTGACCCAGCTCTCGTAGACCTCGAGCATGAAGCTGCGCACGGCCTCCTCGGTCTGCGGGCTCGTGGGGTTCGCGCCGATGGACGTGGCGGCGCTGGAGCCGCTGCTGGACCGTGTGGCGGAGGAACTCGTTGTTGTGGTGGTGGTGGTGGGCTGGTGCAGCAGCAGGAACTTCACGTTCGCACCCGTCATGAAGCAAGATACGTAGTTGTTGAAGAACTTGTCCACGCACTTGAGGTACCTTTGTTTACGTATCATGAAGATTTTAGCTTAGCGTTGTACATGTACGTGCGGCGAGGGGGTAACGAGGTCAGGAGAGAGAGAAGGGCGGGAGGTGTGGGAAACGGGGAGGGGGCATGAACGGATGGGTGTAAGGAGAGGAGAGGAGAGGAAAAGGGGGAAGGGAAATGCGTGACGTACATCTGCCCCGTCCCCCACTGCACCTCCTCGACGATGTCTAGACTGCTGTGCACGATGAACTGGTTCATGTGCCGCGCCTGCTCGTTGAACCGCGCCTGCCCGTCGCCGCCCTGCTTCGACGTCCCGAATTCGTACTCGAAGAGCGGGTTGTCCTGCGTCCCGACGATCACGAAGTAGTACGACATCGTTGTCTCTCTCCTCTCGTCGCAGTAGTTGTGGTATGTGGGTAGTAAGTAGTTGCGCTGCTGTTGTTATTGCTGTGACGGGGCGCTATCTGTCTATCATTTGCGATGAGCGGCGCGGGCGTTTTGGTCCGTATGCTGCGTGGGTAGCGACGTAGTTAGGTACGTGGTGAATTCGGTCACCTTTTTGTCGGAGCTCGTACGGCTGCTGCGAGCTCCCAGTCGGTGGTGTTGATAACAGGACGGGGGGCCGCTATTCAGGAAAGTGGGCTTATCGGGGGGTGCTGGGAGCTAAGGGGGGTTTTAGCGCATGGTAGGTACCGTGTCTAGGTGGCTTGTGCATCTTCCGGCCCCGGCGCCGCTCTTGGAACTTTTCTGGACCTTGTTGCTTGCGATCAGCCGTTCCGCAATTGGCATCTCTTGGTGAAACTCCCGTCTGTACTCGACGCCCCGCCGCCGCCGCCCGCCGAGCTGAGCAGCAGCACAAGATGTTCGGCGCATTCAGGTTCACGAACCCGCTGTCCGGCGGTCTGTTATGGTACGAAAGACGGGACATCCTATGCTATCCATCCGCGCGCGCCCCGCCACACTCTCTCGCGCGCCCAAGATCGATCACCCATTATCATCCTCATCATCCTCATCATCATCACGACCACCTCCGATCCCGTCCGTATCGACCTTTAGTTAAATTTTGTGGCTAACGAGGCATACATCGCCATCACAGGAAGACGCCGTGGCGACTCTCCCGGTTCCAAAAGGCACGGCAGCGCAGGCGCCTGCGGGCCGTCGACGCCGTCGTGGACACGCTGGACAAGGCGCTCGCGAAGAAGGGCGAGACGCTCAAGGCCCTCGAGGTCTGGAAGGAGACCATGCCCACCGAGGCCGAGATGCTGCCCAGGGACAAGTACACCATGTTCGACCGGAAGGAGAAGAGGTACAGGAAGGGAATCCACAGTGAGTGGTCTTTTATTTTCTTTGATCGGACTGGACACCGGGGTGTTGAGGGGGTCTGCAATGCCTCGTTGCTGACCTTGTTGCAGAGCTGCCGAAGTGGACGAGAGTTTCCCAGAGGGTGAACCCGCCCGGTTATTAGACTGCTTATGATGGATTCGTCGGGGTGGCAGGGTTGAGGCCGGAGCTTTAATCCTGTTGTACACTACTATGGCCGGAAATGCGAAACAATGGCTCCCTCTGTACATACATGACATAAGAGGAAAGGGCGTCACGTCTCTGGCGGTCATCAAATAGACTGGCTCAAAAGTATGCATGAGCCATTATGTGTCAACAAATTATTATGTTCCCGATTTTAAATAGTGATGGAAGAAACGCAAACCCAACCCGCGCTTCTTATTGCGTTCCCCACCTAGGGTATCATGTCCTCAGGCCTTAACCGGCGCATGGTCGCCGTCAACAGCAGTAACAGCAGTAACAGTCCTACCTGAGACGTCCGTAGTCATCCTCGTGGTGCCCGTCGCGCTCCCGCTGACGCTCGGACTCGCGCATCCGCTCCGCCTGGATGGCCCTGCCTAGACCGCCCCGGCCCTCGTCGTAGTCGTCGCGGTACTCGTCGCGAACCTGGCCGCCGGACTTGCCGCGGCCGTACTGGCGGCCTTCCTCGAAGCCCGGGTCCAGGTCGGTGCGGATGACGCGCTCATCCAGCTTGGTGCCGCCGATGTACTTCATGCAATCTAGGGCGTCCTGGTGCGTGTAGTACTCGACGAAGCAGAAGCCGCACGGCGTCTTGTTGAACCGGTCGAGCCCCATCACCAGACGCTTGATCTCGCCGCACTTGGAGAACAGCTCGTACACCTGCTCCTCGGTGGTGTAGAAGGAGCTGCGGCGCGAGGAAACATGCGGGCGTGAGTATGTATGTAGAAGAGAGAAAAGAAAAGGATGCAGGTAATGAAAAGGGAGGTGCGGGTAAGAGACTTACAGGTTGCCCACGTAGAGGGTAGTGGCGTTCTTCAGGGGATCCTCCGGCGGCTCCTCCGGTTGGGCGTTGTTGGCCATCTCCGCGTCCCCATCTCTATCGTCCCGGCCATGGTCTGTCCTTCTCCGTCTGTTCTGTAGTAGACGAGACAGTGAGCAATGATAATGAACCCGACTTGAGACAAGTCATGTGAACGAGATACATCGGTAAGAGCTCACTCACCCTGCTGACGTAGTAAGCGCTGGGCCTATCCAGCCTATCCACCGTCGACCTGAAACCACCTTGCATCTTGTTTGCATTCTCCATTATTTTTTTTTTGGAGATGTCCGTAAGACCAGATGAGATGGATAGAAAGCGAATTGGTGACGGAGAAGGCTGAATAGGAAGGCTGAGTAGGAAGTACAGTAGCTAGAAGTGACTGGGCGCCACAACTGACGAATGGCTGTGAAGCTTGGTCCACCTTTTTGCGTCTTGGAGGTCAAAACGCGTCGCGCTACGAAAGTACTTGCTACGTACCTACATGCGTTTATGTAGCCACGGTAATAAAGTGGGGTTAAATCCAACCAGTTGTCAGGGCAAGTGGGATCAATTGAAGGCTGGAAGCTCAGGCCTGCAGCTGCAGCTGGTATCCACATGTTCACTTACGGAATACGTTGGTACCTACCTTCAACTTCAAATTCCAAACCGGAAGGGGCTTCTCTTCTGCATCGAGATCCGCCGCTTGCTTTCATCCATGTCATTAGCTGGGCGGTCGTCGTGACTCTTTCACCACCTGATCACTTACCGAATTTACTTTTTAATATAATCATCCTCCACTCCCTCAGCAACGCCAACCAACCCTAGAGGCCAGGGTATAGTGATAGTCGCCCGTCTGCGCAGTGCGTCAAAAGATGCACCTCTGTTGTTGATTTCCATCCGCGTCTCTCACCGAACATCGACGATTCACCAAGTATGCCCAAGATAAAGAGCTACACGCCTGCCTGGCTTTCCAAGCCATCGCCGGGCCATGGCCTCTTTGCTCCCTCTCCTTCTGACACGCCCAAACGTTCCTCACTTTACGACTCTGCCAGAACCTACGCAGCTTCGGGACCACACCGGACTATCGCTCGCCGCGGCACCGAGGTATTCATTGCTGTTGGGAAGGAGATCAGATGGGCAGATCTTGTTTATCTGAAGGAGAGGTGGCAAGAGAAGGGAACCCAGGGCCTCGATGGTACTCGCATCAAGCGCGAGGACTCCTCGGAACCGGGAGACGATGGGATTCTGAAAGAGTCAATCGAGAACGGCTTCGCTGAAGGCTTTCGAGTCAGTATGGGACATCTGATTATCGTTTTTCGTGACTGCTAACCTCGCTGTAGACAATCAAGACGCCTATTGGCTGTGACATTCAGCAGCTTATCATATCACCGTACGCCAATTTTATGGCCATCGTGACCACTCACACCGTTCGTATCATCCTCTTGCCAGACTCCACCCACCTCACAGCACCCAGCCTTGATGTCATAAAACCAAAATCCTGGACATTGGGCCCAACCACGCATGTAGTCGATCGTTCGCCTATCGCCTCGGCACTGTGGCATCCTCTTGGGGTTAATGGCTCTGCTCTAGTCACCATCACCAAAGATGCTGTCGTCAGGGTCTGGGAGCTCTCCCAGAACGACCGATGGTCTTTCGATTCGCCTTCCCTTACCATTGACTTGAAGAAGCTCGCAGATGGTACATCCCTAGATCAAAATTTCGCGGCATCGACCGCTGTCACAAACAAGGGTTTCTCGCCCGACTCGTTCGAGATGGAAGTCGCCGCTGCCTGCTTTGGGGGAAGGGGTTCTGGAGGCTGGTCCCCGATGACGCTGTGGATAGCCATGAGGGAAGGCGACGTCTACGCACTTTGCCCATTGCTACCCACGCAATGGGCTCCGCCGCCCACCTTGATCCCCTCGCTCTCGATATCCATTGTTGGCAACTTAGCCGCCGTCGAAAATGGCCCGCATGTGTCTGAGCCGGCAAAGCTGTTAGCACAGCAACAACTAGACTGGATGTCAGACCTTGACAATCAGGAGCCCAAGGTCGTCGAGGGACCTCCGGGGGAACCTCCCACCGAGATATACCTGCGCCCTACGAAGCCGGGAACGGTACCGCGACTACAAGGGCCCTTCGACCTAGAGCTGAGCCCTGAGAGCGAGGACGATCTTGACGTGGAGTTGACAGATATCTTCGTCATTGGCGAGAAGTTGGATACGGAGGAGTTGATGATGGGTGAGGAAGACGAACTCGAGGTGGAGGACGTCGAGCGGGAGGGCTTGTCGCTTTCTGTCATCTGTCTGCTTTCATCAAGTGGCCAGCTGCGCATATGCCTGGACCTTAACGGCGTCCAAGCCCAGTGGCTACCTCCTCGGAATAAGTTGAGAACCCTCGGGCGCCTAGCAGCGACGACCGAACCGCCTTCTCTTCTAACGTTCCAGAGTCTAGACGTCTTGACGTCACTGGAAGGTGCAGAAGAACGGTGGCCGATGATTAGCCCAGACGTTACTTCCCGGTATTCATTCTTCGTCACTCATCCCACTAGTATCACATACATATCCTTGGCCCCCTGGGTATTCCGTCTTGAGGGTGAGCTTCAGGGCGAATCGCAGGCAGGGTCCGATTTTAGGATCGACCTCTTGGTGAACGGGCAGAGTTCGACCCGAGAAAGACTTTACACAAATCCCGCCCAGGGCGATTCACATCTGCCCCTGGCTGCCGTTGTTGCCATCCGGGATCCTGATCTTGGCTATTTCTTGCTATCTGCGACTCCATTCGAGCCAGTCGCAATGGTTTTCGAGACACCAGATGATGACTTCGAACCGACCCGCTCTGTCTCGCCTACGTTTGATAGGGATGCAGAAGTGCAGCCCTTGGACTTCTACGAACCTCGCCCGGTTTTCCAGCCATCACATGCGTTCAACGAGGATTCAGCCCTCCCGGCGATGTTGGAACAACTCCGCACCAGTCGGCACAAGACGGTTGTCAACCAGGAAGTTAGGCTCTCCCCGTTGACACTACAGGTCTTTACAGATGCGCACAAGATTCTTAGCGAAGAGACACATAGACTCGGCCTGGCAGCATCCGAGCTATTCCGCCGGTGCGAGAAGCTGCAGACGGAACTTAGGCAACAAATCACCAAAGCGAACGAGGTCAAGGCGAGAGTTGAGGCGGTCACGGGAGAGGATCAGGACGACGGCGAAGGGCCAGAACCGAGCAACGCCGCCTTCGAGAGGCGTCTCCAGAACGCCAAGGAGAGAGGCGAGGCGCTCAGTCAACGATTGGAAAAGATGCGGAAGACAGTCACGAAGGCTACTAACCGAGAGCTAAGCAATAAGGAGCGATCGTGGGTCAACGAAGTGAAGGCTATGGAGGCCAGCATACTCGCGACCGGGGCGCCGGAGGATGGGCCCGCCCGCTTGAAACAGACTCTGAAACGATACGAAGAGGTCAAGCGGTTACGAGAAGACCTGGTGGAGGAGGCAAAGAAGCTGGGCGAAACCACGGGTGATGAGGACGACGAGAGTTTAGGATCTTCATCGATCGACCTGCGCATACCATCGGACCTCAGAAGAGCAAAGATCAACCAAGTGAAAGGATTACTCGAGCGGGAGACAGCCCTGGTAGAGGCTGTCAAGTCGCGACTCGAAAGGCTTCACGTCGTTGGATAAAGTGGACTCGGCGGAGGAGTTGGGTCCCCTCAAGTTGGGCAATATTCGTTGGGACATTTATTGTTTGCTCTGTAGGGATCCACAAACGAAGCAGCGAGGGACGACTGGACCATATTATCGAACCGTGGGACACGTCGTGTTATCTTGCGTCGTGGCCAACCGACCATTGAACCTACTTGCTGCGAGTACGTTCGCCTTGTACCCAGTTGTGTGAGCTTCAGTTGATGTTGCTAGGCGTGCCACAAACAGGATGATCCTCGTTGGCAGCCTGCTGATCCTTTCCGTCCGTAGCATCCGTTGTCCTGCCCGCGCAGGGATTGCGGCTTCACAAATACTTCGTCCTGGCGTGCAGTGAACAGTATGGATCAGCTGAAAATATCAGATCATTCGTAGCTTCAAGACGTGCCCGAGATCCCGACCCCCAAATCTAGCAGGAAATCACCGTCGAGCTGCCCGTCTGGTTGGCTGGCTGGGCTGTTATTTTTGCAAGGTAAAGAAGAAATGACCGCAAGACACTTACAGCTTTTGAAGGATCACTTCGCAACGCCGTCCAGACCCAAACATGGCGTTGACACTAGACGACATTATACCAGTTCCGGTTCGGACTGCGTGCAGGCTACGGCACATAAATCCTACTTAACTACGCAGGTCCGCTGCGACTGACAGTGTAATTCAAATTTGTACCAGCCTGCACCGGACTCGTACATTATTTCACACGGTTATTCACATTGTCCGAATCTCTCCCTTTGTCCCATGTCAAAATCGGAGGCGACCTCTAGGATTCATGCGATAGTTTCCCGGGAAGCAATATCTGTATTGCAGTAACGGCCCCCCGGTTACGGTGGTATTTCTTCGTAAAGCCGACTCCTGAGCGAACTCCGGTTCCAAGAAGCCCCGATTTGCCCTCAACTTCGTCGCCTATGTGCACGATTGGTCCTCCTTATTAGCTCGGCACTTAAACTCTAGCCCTGGACTCGTCCTCGAGCGCTGTAATTGGATACGACCCTCCCCTTCGAGTAGTGATTGACACAGAATACCAGAGTAACAGCTTCACTTTAAAGGCTCTGGGCAATTCTTTCATCTCTTTAACTCACGACTTACCTACAGGATCAGCAGGATCAGAGTATTTTTTAGCGCACCGCAGTGATGGATACAACGATGACCTATGGAGGCGCCGCAAAAGAAACCGGGGGCGTCGGATATCACCCTGTGCCCGCTTACAGTCGTGCTACGGCTTTTATGCAGCTAGCCAATTTCGCTCAGAAACCACAGTTCGCTTGGAGTTCTCGTCCATGTCGAGACCGACCGTACTCCTTATGGTATATCTTGCGGACTAGGATGTTAAACCCAGAAGCCCGGATATACGGCTCACTGCGCCCAGGCGATGGGACCCCTTCCCCGAAGGCAATCACCGCGTCGTCTCTCATTAGACATGATCACCGCTTCTTGTTAATGGTAGGGTAATGTACCCTGTCTGCAGCAGTATCCCGAGTACGGACGTCTCCGAACCGATAGTAGCTAAGACATGCGCCCCTGTTGCTTTCCACTCCATTTGCGTGGCGTGGTGGGTGATGAATGCTGTCCGCCGCATTTGCGAGCCGCCTGTGTGAGTCTAGGGCACTATTGTGTCACTACCCTCCTGGCTACATGTATATAAACTGCCATTGGTCTCCTCGCTATTGTAGTCTCCAACGGTAAGGCCCTTTCACACGGGCTTGCCAATGGTGTTGCGTTTCGTCTTTTCTTCAATCGTCCTTGGGGATCAGACCACCCCGGATCTCATCATGGCACCACCTGTCACGATGAATTTCTATCGAAATCAAATAATCGGCGAGTCCCTCCTCCCACCTTGCGCAGCTTTCTTACCAAATAAGTTTCTAACGTGCGCGTAGACAATTGCGAGTTCATCTCCGCCAAAGATGACTATATATCCGTAGTCACACAGAGAACCCTTAAGGGGGAATACAAGGCCTATGTTCTACGTTCGAAGGATGACTTACGCGAGTCCCTGGTCTCGTCAGATTCCGTCGAGACCTTGCAAAATGCCTTTGAATCCCTATTCATCAAGTCATGCGAGGCTGTCCATCATTACGTTGCTACAAACGGCTTCTCCAACCCGCCTGACATCAAGAAAACCAAGTACGACAGCGACGATGACACTGCATCAGCGGTGTCCTCGATCGCCGCGTTCTCCGAGTGCGACAGCTCAGAGGACGAGCTTGCCGAGCCCGCCGCCTCGTCCCCTGATAAGGAGAATCACGCAGGCCACGGAGATGGCCTGTCCAAGTTACCGTCCTGCAGGAATTTTACAATGAAGAGCCGCAAATCGGCTATATCCGCGGACTCTAGGCTTCCCTCCGCGCGGGATCACCGCTGCTCGTCGAAGCGTGACCTCAAGGAGGACGAATCGGACTACGAGGTCGACACAATCTGCCAGCACCGCCTGCCCCCTCGGTATCCCCCAGGACACCCAGGGCGAGCTGTGGACGGTCCCATCAGCAGGGCCTCGCCGCCCGGCTTCCGCGCGCCCCCACCGCCGCCTGGGTGGCAAGGTCCTCCTCCGGTGCATACGTCGATGCGTGGGGGCCCACTAATGATGCCGCCGCCTCCAAGCGCCGTCGCTCGCGTTCCCGTGCCGCCGCCGCCAGCGGCGAACCACTCACAGCAACAGCTGCACTTCCTCCACGGTCAGCGCATGCCCATGGCAGGACCTCCCCACGGTTTGACCCACCACCATGCGCATCAGCTTCATCACCCCAGTGGGGCACCGACGCAGCAGCCGTCATCCCTGCATCCTTCCATCGTGAGCGGACCGATTCATCCCCCCTCCGGAGGAGGAGATGACGCCCACGCTTCTACTGGTCTCTTCGACGTCCGCCTCACCATCCTCTGGCTGGGCCGGGGCGAACAGCGCGTCCTGGAACGCGTGCGACCCAGCATCAGCGCTCTGAAAGAGGCGACGCTGGCATACGTCCGGACGCACGCGTCCGCCTTCGAGCCTAATCATCATCAGCCGTCCTCGTCCTCCTCACCACCGAGCGTGGGCGTGGGTGGAGGAGCCACCGCCGCCACGGGAGGAAGCAAGGCTTCGGCCTCGTCGACGATCCACCTGCGCGCCGTCGTCCGCCAGGCCATGTTCGGTCGCGAGTCCTACGACATGACCACCTACCGCGGCGACGACCTCACCAAGCTGTTCGCCGTCATGTCAAACGGCTCGATCCCCAGCTTCGAGATCGCCGTCGATTCTCCCGTGCGCCCTGCTTCTTCTACTGCTGCTGCTACTGCTGCTGGGCCCGGGACGGCCGTGCTACAACAACAACTTGCCTACTAGGTAGGGTAGGGGAGGGGAGGGGAGGGGAAGGGCGGGGAGGGGACCTCAGGGATGAATGCATGAGAGATGAAAGGCAACGGTGGCTGCAGATCTTGGGCAAAGGCTGCATGTCGAGTTCCTGTAAGTTGACTGACTTCCAATCAAGCGGCTCGAACGGGGCTTCTGGGCGTCAAACCGATCGAAGGGGGTACGCATAATATCTCTCGGCCCCCTACTTCACCGGCTCACCATCAGTTTACGGGCTAAGTACGCCTTCAGAGTAGCGGTGTGGATCCCACCAGCAGCAATGAGTGGACAAAAAAGCAAAGAAGAGAATCGGGATGGAGAAAAACCGTGATATGCAAAAATTACTCTGGTCCGGTTGGTCTTACCAACATGTTGTCTCGCTCATTTTGTCAGCAATCGTCTTGCCCGTCCAAC